>JAQPPZ010003910.1:0-98915 GCA_028583015.1 Wollemia nobilis
ATGACAAACCCATGAACCCTTGGCCAGAAAATAAAAAAAATTACAAAATTAACAAAATAATTTAAAAAAAAACATAGGGAGGGAAAGCAAACAAATTGGAAAGTAAAATTTCCTACCCAAGAATAAAAACTAAGCTAATTTTAGAATGCCCAAAATGGTGGTAGCATGTGAATAATTGGAAAATTTCTAAAACCCTGGGCTGAAGCCTCTAACAGAAAGTAAAATTGGGGACAAAACCACCATAGAAAAAGGGAACCTAAGCCTAATTACGAAGTTTGTTCATTTCCAGTAGGTTTAGTGAGGTTTGTTTTACTCATTACTTAGTGAGGTTCAGTTTTATGTAGATAAATAAAAGAGAGCTAGGGTTTTGAAGAGAGAAATACCCAAGAAGATCCAACTCCTCCAGTAGCTAATGTCTCACCCCACACAACCATGTCCTCAGCACCATCAAGTTTCAAAGTTACAACCGTCGCCATCACACCAGAGCTCCCAAAATGAATCTTCAACAATGAAAGTGATAGGTCAAACCCTAGAAATGTAAATTTTTTTATATTTCCTTAATTATGCCTTGGTCGTTGCTGATGTTAGTGGCCTGAACTTCATGGCCGCTCAAGGCGATAGTGGCCATAGACAAAAACTTAGAGGCCGCTGGACCTGATAGCAGTCATATCCACAAGTTAGAATAAGGGATTTTCTCCTTGAGGGATCCCACAAAAATAGTAAATAAACACACTTTGGTGGTTTAGGATCATCAGAATATTCAAAATAAAATAAAAAATCACATAAAATCACAATCTCAAGTAGGCCTCATATCTAGTTACCTACTCTATCCATTGGGTGATTACAACAATTTGCACTCCATATATTTTGGTGAGATGAGTATATAACTATAAGGCCACTTCAATAAAATAACATAGGGAGGGAAAACAAACAAATTGGAAAGCAAAATTTCCCACCCAAGCATCAAAACTAGGCTAAGTTCAAAATGCCCAAAATGGCAGCAATAGGTGAATAACTGGAAAATTTCAAAAACCCTAGGCTGAAGACACTAACATAAAGTAAAATTGGGGAATAACCCACCATAGAAAAAGGGAACCTAAGTCTAATTACAGATTTTGTTCATTGCCAATAGGTTTAGTGAGGTTCAGTTTTACATGGATAAAGAAAAGAGAGCTAGGTTTTTGAAGAGAGAAATACCCGAGAAGCTCTAGCTCCTCCAGTAGTTGATGTCTCACCCCATGCAGCCATGTCCTCAGCACCAACAAGTTTCAAAGTTGCAACCATCATCGTTGCACCAGAGCTCCCAAAATGAATCTTCAACAATGAAAGTGATAGGTCAAACACTATAAATGCAAGTTTTTTATATTTGCTTAATTATGCCTTGGCCACTACTGATGTCAACAGCCTAAACTTCTTGGCCGCTCAAGGTGACAATGGCCACAGGAAAAAACTCATAAGCCACTGGAACTGACAATAGCTAGATCCATAGGTCATAATAAGGGATTTTATCCTTGAGGGATCCCACAAAAACAACAAATAAACACACTTTGGTGGTTTAGTATCATCAGAATATTCAAAATAACAAAAAATCTCACATAAAATCATAATCTCAAGCAGGCCTTGTATACAGTTACCTACTCTATCCACTTAGAGATTACAGTGATTTGCACTCCATGTATTTGAGTGAGATGAGTAGATAACCACAAGGCCACTTGGGGCAAAAACAAATCATTTTGGAATTATGATGTGCCACCCTTCAATCCCGAAGAATACCAAGATGGTCGGACTACTCCACAGGTGTGAAAGGATCATTCTAATTCCCCTATGACATCAAAAAAATTAAGTCAAAGTGATACAATCTTAACATAAATAGAATCAATCATCCTAACTCCCTAAGAAGGCTATTGATAGCCAGACCGCTCCTCGGGATAAGGATGGATGATCATCATAAATAATTGGAATCACACTTGGATGTGGTATTGCCCATTAAAAGTAACAAATGCTAGAAAGAAACTTGATTAGTCATATTGGTCAAGTGACTTGTTGCTTCATTCATTGTGATTTCTTCACCAATTCATTGTGTGAGGAAGTAGTTCAAAACTTCAACTTAATAATAATAAAAATAAAAAAAATATCACTCGATCATAGCAACATCATGTTTGTCCTACGAATCATTGCATACAACAATCACAAATTTCCCTTGTTTGTTAGGAACGTAAGCATACATGACATATTCAATTGTAGCTCTCCTACCAGTCGAAAATATTATACTAGCTAAAGCTACTCAATTGAGTTTGAGGAATGAGTGCAATTTAACATGCAAAATCCATTGAACTAAGTCCTCCGAACGTTAATGAAATGATTCAAGGGATGCGTGCCATCTTGCATGATTGGGCCATTCGGCGTTGATCAGACCACTAATCATCATACACCCTAAAAATAGATCAGTCTACATTTTTGCTCAGTGTTGTGTTTTCCACACAGCGTGTCACAAAAAGGGGCATCTATAAACACCTAAATCATGTCATGTTTAGGGGAGTTGCTCACATAGACACACTCATAAGATCATAAGACATAATCTTGGACTTTCCAAGTATCAACAATGATTCTCACCACTCATTTGGGGCCTTTTCAAGCCATTCAAGCTTGAAAACTCAAACCAAGAGTGACCAGATCCTATCCGCTCAAGCCTAGAGCAGCCAGACCTTAGCCACTATAGACGATAGTGGCCAAATCTTAGCCACTACAGATGATAGTGGCTAAGCCATAAGAAGAATTTTATAAGCAAACAGGCCCAATATTGGGTAGAAGTTGTAGTCTACATGCAATAAAGGTGAGTGGGAGTGACTTTGCATTCCTTTTCATGACTAGTTCACATAGGAGACTTGAGTTTGCATTTAAACTTTAGTTAACTGACCTCCAAGCATAAAAAAAGGACAAAAGCTTCTCATTATAATGATCGGTTCACATAGAAGACTCAAGTGGGTAGTTAGATTTCAGTTAACTAGCCTTCAAACATAGACAATGGACAAAAGCTTCTCATGCTAACTTGCACTATGCATGAGAAATTCATTTCTAGGGCTTGGACATAGACCTAGGGTTTCACACTATAAAAGGTGCAAGCCTAAGAGCACCAAAGGATATATCCAGAGATCTTTTATCCTTTATCACAAGAGGACAAGAGAGATATAGATCATATCAGAGAGAGACATATTTTTGAGGAGACCTTTCGAGACTTGGAGAGTTCTCTTTGATATCACAGGTACGGTGAAGCACTAACGGATTGAAGAACATAACACCTATTATTTTGACATCAGGTACATGCTTTGATCCATAGCTTTGGGGCAAATTGAGCAAGGTTTACCTTAGGGGCTGCTATCTTGGACAGTAGCCCGTGGGCTTAGCTTAGGTTTTAGACATAGCATACTTTATTCTACTTCTTTATGTTTTCATATCATTACCATAGATTTACATGATTTCATGGCATAGGTTCATAATATTGCCGTTACATTCTTTGATTACTAACACCTCATCTGGGGAGGCAATCTCAGACACCTAAACATGCATTGTTGTTTCATTGCTTGTAGGGCCACAGGTATATCAGACGAAGGTTGCAACATATGAGAGCAAAAGGGATCCCTCTAGGAAACAAACCTAGAGAAGGAGGCATCTGTAATCCCTCATACATTTTTGTGTGTGAAATAAAGAAGCTTTTATAAGCGCACCACCTCTTCGTGGAAGAGGCACTCCTTGCCTATTTGTAATATTAGTATCAAAATGGGTATCCCTAAGAGGGACCGACATGTAATTGAGATTCAATATCAATAAAGAGATATGTCTTTGTTATTTCATGTTATATGGTTTTTCCTCTTGTCTTTCCATTTCATCTTCGGTATTTTAATAACATTGCATAACTTGCTAAGTCAGAGTCTATCACTAATCAAATTTTCTATTGGTTAGAAGCAAAGGATATACTAAATTATTATTTAATGAAGTATTTGAAAAAATATTAGGAAAATCATGTCTTAGTGGTGTCTTCAAAGGTTGTAGAAGAGATAGGTTTTGTTTCAATGTAAAATATGTTAATTTAAACTAAAATATAACCTTAAATATTAAGAACTGTAATATATTTATGCATAAAGAATAAATTAGACATAAAAAAAATAGACATCAAAATAAATTTTAAATTCATAATAAGTGTAAACAAGAAATTTTGATAGGCAAATATACATGTTATATTATTTGTTCTCTTTGAAAATATAATACTTTATTCAATATATTTTTTAAAATATTATAAAATATTTAGTAAATATGAATATATTTCCTTTAAATCTTAGATGAATATAGCTTATTATAGATGTTATATAATTTGTTTTTGTTACTTGATCAATATCAATAAAGGAAAATCAATTTTAAATACTTTTAGAGATGTATTTTAATTTTTTTTTGTTTGTATGGGATTGAAATATGCCCCGCCTGTATTATATAACAATATTATAATAACTTGACAATTATACATGTCCCAATGGTTCGGGCTTGTTGGAACCGATTCTTGCATCCATTGGATTTTGATTTTCACGCTACAAGAATCTGTTTGAAACCAAAAAGCTATTACAGGCTCTGGTCAACCCGCCTCATTGTTTTGTTAAACACAAATATTGCTAAAGAAAACTACAGAAGGGTAATGAAACCCCAATGTTAATTCTATGGCTAAAACTCTAATTACATGCTCTAGATTTATATTTTTCTATATGTATTAAAATGACCAAGCATGAAAACAACCATTTGTTATGCCTTATGTAGACCGGTGCCTAGATTCATTGGGTTGTTATAGCAATTTAACAATAATTCTATTATGAAATAGAAAGAAGGGGAAGAGAGAAATTGGTGTTCTTAATTTTATTTGAATATCGCAACAAAACCAAGAGTTAACCAATTAAATAAATATATATGATGCGTTCAAATAATGTAACCCATTACACAGTGACACACAGAGCAAAGACAAAATTTATAATAGAAAAGAGATTCATAATTGTATTGGTTTCATAAAGTTTACATGCAGAGTGGGCAGAATGCATTTTAACTCTATTTTTCTCAAAGAAAACATACAAATACAATGAAAATATCCTATTAAAATAATGTAACAGGTCTCTCCTACTCTCCTTGTTCAAATATGGTAATAGCAGAGTCTCTAAATCTCAGGATCAAAAATGTAGGAAATGATCTCAGCTTCTTGAACACTTTCCCATCACAATCCTGAAAAGCAAAGGGAAGAATAAGAAATGAGAAAGAAAAAAATAGACACAGAAGGGGATACAACAACACAACTAACTAGACACTCAAGAATACCTCTTAGCAAAAATGCTATTATTTAATTGCTTGATGCAGGATTTGAACCTATCTGCTTCCTTTTATAGTTGTTGGTTCTTGATTCTGTTATTTCTATAATATTTTTGGCTCATCTTTGGCCTTACACTT
The DNA here is from genome assembly GCA_028583015.1 of Wollemia nobilis. Taxonomy (NCBI): domain Eukaryota; kingdom Viridiplantae; phylum Streptophyta; class Pinopsida; order Araucariales; family Araucariaceae; genus Wollemia; species Wollemia nobilis. The sequence continues at coordinate 5,479 of JAQPPZ010003910.1, forward strand.
ATCAGTATCTGGTTGAATCTCAAAATTGATACAGTTGGTTCCACTATTCTTGCTATTTTTACTGTGTTCTCTTCTTTGACCTTTTCAAACATAATTCTATATAACCAGTGATTGAGGTGTTAGGATAACCTTTCTCTTCTTCCCTTACTTCTTCATGTATTGTTTATTTTACAACTACTGTATCTTGAACTGCCTTCTTTTGGATTGTCTTCCTTTGATTACTTGGCCTTTTAACTGTCATAGAGACATTCTCTATTGTTGTAGCTTTTTGTTGTGTTGAACTCACTTCCTGCTGTTGACTGTAGGTATTAACCTTTTTTCCCTTTTGACTTTGTTGCAACCATTTTATATGTTCATCAATAAATCTCCAAACTCCTGTATCATATGTGGCTGAAATCCTCAACATGTTCATTTCCTACAAAATTCTATTTTTTGTACAACAATAATAGGCCTGTTCCTTTCATATTTAAAAAGTAACATCTCCACAACATTCACCATAAGTGTAGTTTGCCTAATAATTTCTTCCTCATCACCCAGTTCACACTCAAATCTATCAATGGTACATTTGAATACCTCTTCTATGTCTGAGGCCTCTAAGCACTGGTCTAATAATAGGCCAATGTATGTCAATTTCCCCATAGCATCTTTTATCAGGTCATTCATTTCAGTCACAGAATTGATCCATCTTCCCTTGTTTGCTCCAAATAGGGCTGCTTTAAAGAACTCAAAATTAATCTGCATATTGCTACCATCATGTGTTATTATTTCTTGTGCTTGTAACTCTTCAAAATGGTCTCCTATAAAATCCAAGGTAGGGTGAATGATTCCAAAATCCTCTTCTCTTTCTTGCATCAAGGTAAAAATTTCTTGAGCAGTTATTTGAATCACCCTTATTTGTCTGAAAATTTTAGTAAATGCCCTAGCATGAGCTCTTATCTTCATTGACATATTTTTCTTTTTTTTATTAATATAATAAACATGATCTTGAATTTTTACCACTGAATCATCTCTTTGGTATAATTATTCATGTTGCTTATTTATTAATTCCTTTAGCTCTACATTTTCCTTCTCCTCTTTATCTAGTTGTTTCCTTTGCTTATCAATTGTTCCAATAAATTGGTCTATGGCTTGGACCTGCATTGCTTTGAAAAATTTAGCCATCTCACCTTCTTTACCTAGCACTGATGAGCCTCCTATTTCCTCATTGAGTCTAAATACAAGTGGGCCTTGTAGAGCAGGGAGATTTATCTCTACTACATATGATATAAGTGCTTCTAATTGTGATTTTTCTGTAAACTATTCTCTTATGTTTCCCATTCCCACTACTAACTACAATTCTTGTTCATCTATAGTAGTGAAGGGAGTTTGCTCATCTGTCCTTTCCAAAACAACTTTTGTAAAGGATAAAGACAATCTAGGATTTTTTTCCACAGGATTTATTTTTTTTCACTCCTCACTAGGTGACTTTGGAATAGACCACTTAATACACTAGTTCTCCTACTATTCATATGTATTATTGATAACCCCCAAAATGAGGAAGAAAGTTCAAGCCCTAGACTATCACAGTATATGCCCCCTCATTTCAGTCCAAAACAAACTAGAAGCACTACCAAGCCTTCGATAGATTATGGAAGTGAAAGAAAGAAAGGGAGAATATCTACAACAAAGCACTATAGAATGAGAATCAATGAAGAAATTGCAAACGGAAAGCAAAGAACATTGTTACAGCAAGCTATTCCTAGCTAGGATAATAGAAAAATTGACAAACCCCTTTGGATCTGGGAAGGGGGTGGGGAAAAAATATCAAATAGTCTAAATGAAGGTTCTCTCATGGAATGTGAGAGGCCTAAACGACCCACCAAAACAAATTATGGTGAAGTCTATAAGGAAGTATTGGAATCCTACTATCATTTTTCTTCAAGAAACCAAAATAGATGCGACACAATCAGCACTTATAGCTAGAAGTATTTGGAAGCAAGGGGAAGTGGCCTTTCAATAGGTGAGAGGAGCATCTGGGGGCCTCATGATATTATGGGATCCTATTAAAATAGAAGGAAGTATTATTCAGGAAAATGAAAGAGTCTTAAGTGTATTATTTCATGATTTTGATACTAATAAGAATTGGATTATGTCAAATTTTTATGCCCCCACCTCTGTCCAAGGGAGGTCTAAACTATGGGAGTTTTTGGGGCATTTGATCCAAGATTTTTAAGACATTCGTTGGGTTATTGGGGGAGATTTCAATACCCCACTTTAACCATCTGATAAGAAGGGAGGATCTGGGTTACCCTCAAGGAGCATGGAGGACTTCAAGGAATTCATTAACACAAATGAATTTATGGATGTAATACTAAAAGGAGCCAAATTTACATGGAGTAACAAGAGGATAGGAAGTCAACTGATTCAAGAAAGGTTGGACAAGTTTTTTTATCCAAGGAAGCTACAACATTGTTTGGTGATTCAACTTTACAAGCCCTTCCTAAATGCGCTTTAGACCATAATCTTATTCTATGGGAGGCATTTTAGGCCAAATCCTTTAAAAATCCATTCAGATTTCTATCAATGTGGGTTAAAAATCCAAAATTCAAGAAAAAAATAGAGGAATGGTGGTAGCAGCCTATCCAAGGAAGTGCTTCCTTCAAACTATCTCAAAAACTTAAGATGGTGAAAAACAACCTTAGAATATGGAATAAAGAAGTCTTTGGAAATATTTCTGAGAATAAGAGAGTAGTGGGGGAAAAACTAAGAATAATAGAAAGCAAAATCCAAAATGGAACCTATGATGAGGCGACAAGGACTGAAGAGAAGGAAACCCTTTGTGAGTTTTATAATATTTTATCTTGTGAAGAGATGTATTGGAGGCAAAAATCAAGGGTATTATGGCTAAAGGAAGGGGACTCTAATTCAAAAAATTTCCATGTTACCACATTGAGCAATAGAAGCAATAATAATATTAGAAATTTAACTAAGGTGGATGGATCCTCAATTCAAAATATTCAGGAGATCAGGGATGAGGCTATTAATTTTTTTAGTTCATTATTGGGTGAAGAACGGGCCTGTAATGCCCAAGCAAAGGACTCTCTCCTTCAATTCATTCCACAACTCATTTATGAAATGATTAACGAGTCTCTTACAGTAGTTTTTTTAGATAAATATATCAAGGAGGATTTTTTTAACATGGATCCTAACAAAGCTCCTAGGCCGGATGGGTTTTCACCATTTTTCCAAGTTTGTTGGGATATTGTTGGAGCAAAAGTTATTGCTGCAATCAAGGAGTTCCAAAGTTCAAATCATATTAAATTCAACTTTCATTGCTTTGATCCCTAAAGGCCCCAACCCCAAGACTATGGCTGACTTTAGGATGGTTAGCCTGTGTAATATATCCTATAAAATTTTGTCCAAAGTTTTAGCCAACTGTTTGAAGAAAGTTCTATCGGTTATCATTGATCCAAGTCAAGGAAGTTATGTACAAGGAATATCAATATTATATGGAGTTATTACTATTCATGAGGCTCTTCATACAGCCGCTCAGGCCAAAAAAGCAGTCATGGATTTAAATTTAGACATGAACAAATCTTATGACAGGATAAATTGGGAATTCCTAGAGGTAGTTTTATTAAAATTTGGCTTCAACATGAAATGGTTCAAGTTAATAAGAGAGTGTATTTCTAAGCCTTGTTTTTCAATTTTGGTTAATGGGTCTACTACAAGTTTTTTTCAAAGCAAATATGGTCTAATACAAGGAGATCCCATAAGTCCTATGTTGTTCATCATTGGAGCTGAAGCCTTGGGAAGAACCATTAAGGCAGCAGTGGTAGCTGGACTCATATCAGGTATCAAGGCCACATCGCTAACTACCCCGATGACACATCAACAATTTTTTGATGATACATTGCTACTGACTTTGGCTTTTGTGGTTGAGGCAAGAAGGATTAAAAATATTCTCATAATGTATGAAGAAGCGGCTGGACAGAAAGTGAATTTTTATAAGAGCAAAATTTATTTCATCAATACCCCCATTCCTAGGAAAAAAAGCATAGCAAGGATCATGGAATTTCATATTGCATCCCTTCCCACCACCTATTTAGGTATTCCCCTATTTACAAGGAAACCTGAAGGATCAATGTGGAACATAGTTCTAGAGAGGATCCAAAAAAATCTAGCAAGTTGGAAAGGACATATGTTATCTCAAGCAGGTAAAGCAGTTTTAACTATGTCTTCACTTCAAAGTATACCCATTTACTTCCTATCAGTCTTCAGAGCTCCCAGCAAGGTGTATCACAAAATTGAGCAGCTTCAAAAAAAAATTCCTTGGTCAGGGACTGAGGATAATAAAATGATCCATTTAGTAGGTTGGAACAAGGTTTGCAAACCTAAAGCTAATGGGGGGTTAGGATTGAGGAGAGTTGCTCATCTTAATACAACTTTGTTAGCCAAACAAGCATGGTGGTTATTGACTAAGGTTGATAATGAATGGACTGCCATAGTTAGGAGGAAATACCTCCAAGGTGTGAAATTCCTTAATGACAACTTAGCAAGCAGGGGGTCTACTTTTTGGAAGGCAATCCTCACGAGCAAGGATCTTGTCAAGAAATGTCTTAGATGGATTCTAGGAAATGGGCAAACAATAGACTTTTGGAAGTATCGGTGGGTGAGAGCTAAGGAGTTATCCCAGAATCCTTGTTTGGCTAGGATTCAAGAGCACATAGAGCAGCATATTGGGAAGAAGGTTGCAAATTATATGTGGCAGGATATAAATATCAATAGGTGGAAACACATCAGAGTACAAGGTTTTGAAGCAAAGTCTAAAGAGCTTTATAACATTTTAACTCAGAAAATTATTCCCTCTAGAGAGGATGAAGATCACATTGTTTGGGCTAAGACTGAAAGTGGTGACTTCATAGTTAAGTCTACCTATAATTTGCTTCTCAATGTGGAAGGTCAACAATTTCAACTGAGTTTGGTTTGGATCAAAGGCTTAATTCCTAAAATATCCTTTTTTTCATGGCTAGTGATTCAAGGAAAAATCCTCACTATGGACAATATGTTATCCAAAGGTATGGTTATTGCTAACCATTGCTACATGTGCAGGGCAAGATGGGAGACAACCCAAAACTTGTTTCTAGAGTGTCCGGTAGTGGAGTCCATCCTGGATGAACTTTTCCAAGCCTTTAGGATCTCATGGGTTAAGCCTGCTCTTATATCCGAAGTGTTCCATCAATGGCCTCAACCCTTTGTTAGCCTAAAACTTAAGTACCTATGGAAAATCTATTGGCATCATTTTCTCTAGTAGATTTGGCTAGAAAGGAACCATAGAGCCTTTAAGGATACCATTCACAACCCAAAAACCATCCTCAACAGGATTATTGTCTTTGCAAAAGAAAACCTTAGCACCTTAGTGGATGAGAACCACTCAATTCTTCCACAAGAAAAACAATTAGCTCGGGCGTTAGGTATTGAGGAAAAATATTCCATTCCTTTGCCCAATTCCAAAAATAGGATTTCTTGGGAGCCACCCCCCTAGGGTTGGTTTAAACTAAATTTTTATGGTGCAGCCAAGGAGAACCTAGGAAGAGCTGGAGCTAGAGGAATAATCAAGGATCATCAAGGAAATCTGGTCAAGGCCTTCACTGAACCATTGGGAATCAAAACTAATAACGAAGCAGAAGCTAGAGCTCTTTGTAGAGGGTTGTAAGTAGCCCACTCAAGGTAACTTGATGATTGAAGGTGATTATATGAACATCATCAACCTGTTAACCAATGGCAAAAAACATCCATGGAGAATCGAGGGAGTCATCCATGAAGTGAGGATTCTTTTTACGGTAAGACAGAACAGGAGGGCTCATCACGTGTACCATGATGCCAACAGGTCAGTTGAAAAATTAGCCAACATAGGTGTTGATATTGGTATTTTTGTGACATGGACACAAGGTGTGCCACGTGAAGTGGAAAACATTATTAGTCATGAAAAGAAACCTACCCGTTAAGGAGAAATATGAATGGGTGTTATTTACCCATGGACCTGGTAATAACTATGGGGTTTCCCTCTAAATCATACCAAATTGGAAATGAAGGTAACAGGGTGTAAGCCTTGGAAGATTTTGACAGAAAATAGGAAATGGGCAAGCAACAGGTTTCACAAGTGCAAAGTTCCAAACTTCAATTCATGTCAATGTAAGTAATGTTTATAGTTATGTTTAGGTATGGGTGTGCTTTGTTAGTAAGGTTTTGTAGGGGATTCAACACAATTTCTAGTAAGAAATTTTCAAGGATGACTAGAATCTACAATCTTAGCAAAATGCTGGATATTGTAATAGGTTTTGGGTTAACCTGCAAAACCCGGTAATTAATGAAGACTTTTATTTACCAAAAAAAAAAATGTATTATTGATGGAATTTTAATCTCTTGTATTTTTATTATTATAGTGGCAGGTATAGCCATGGGTGCCAATTTCTTTACACTTTTTACATCTAGAACTCTATCAGAAATAAGAACTATGGCTTGTTCTGAGAGGGAAGACTCCTGAGTAGGTATTGTTACAATCTCCTTTCATTTTTTTGTACTCTGGTTTTTGGAAGCTTCCTGGGAAATGCTTGGCACCGCTTCTATTCTGAGGTGAGAACTTTTGGAAGGCCTAACCTATTGCTCTACTATATATGTAGTTTTTATGATGACTTCTTTTAGATCAATATCCTATTCTTCTATCAACTCCAACAAGGGGTCTTCTTTGATTGCTTGGCTTGCTCCTAGTATAATAGGTGCCAAAACATATACTGAATCTTCTCGAAGCCTCCTTAACTCTATGGGGTAATCATAGGCTTCAAAAACCTGTGTGTTACCCCTCTTTTCAAGAAGGAAATCATCCCATACATTTTTCAAATCCAATCCATTTTCCATAGCCTCTAATAAGATTTCTTCAAAAGCATCTTTGCGATGTAGTATTCGGGCGTATTCTCTTTTCGTCATCATTTTGTTGTATGTTCCTTTTGGGTCATAAAGTCTCCATGTCACCTCATCGAATCCCCTATTATCCAACTCAAATATTCCTTTGAGCAAGGAGGGGTAGCCAACAAATATAAAATCTCCAAAGTGACAGGGAACATCGAGCTAGGGGACCTTACCATGTTTCTTCACCAATGTCATTTTGGACTCTTCGACCACTTGCCTACATAATTCCAAAGCTGCTAGGGATAATGGGTAGTACCTTGGTAGCAGCTTAGGGGGAATTTTAGCCCCATATAATATGATATAAGTAAAACCTTCTATGAAGAAAAAATCCTTAATTTCCTTCTCTTTGATAAAGGCTCTTACCCCTGACCCTAACCTCTCTGGGACTGATCCTATTAGATCCCAATGAATTTCTACCATGAAACGATCACAAAACCAACCCATGTGAGTTATTCTTTCATGTATTCCCCAAAAGTTTTTTTGAAAATAGGGGTTGTCAATGGCTCTTACTCTTTTATGAGATTCTTCTCCCAATTGACCCACCATTAGATGGATAAAAATTGAATATTGTGAAAAATGGGGCATCTCTTGCCTCTATTTAAAAATTGCTTTTCTCAATTCTACCATTTATTTATGCATATGGGTACTTAATTCTAATTCCCATGCATAAATTGGAGTGTTATATGCCCTATTGCATTGTGCAGCTAAATATAAAACCCTTTTTGTTATTCTACTAAGATCTTGTACTCCCAAAACTATGTTTATCATATCACAAAAATATTGGACCCATGGCTTAAAAGCATTCTTTCTAATTGGTAATTATTTCTCTATTTTTCATGTGTATCTGTAGAAACCAAAATAGCACCAATCCAATTATGTTACGATAAGCACTGATCAAAGTGACATACACAACCCCTAGGGCAGCCCCTAGAGGTTCAACAATGGTCCTAACCACTCCCACAACAATTTTGGAAGGTCAAAGGTCAATTTGGAACCTTTATAGCACTTTGTTCCTACTCATCCCACCCTGGGATGATTACAAATTGGTATTTGTCCCATCCAGGGATGATTATCAGCATTTGCTCTAGGGTGGGATGAATAGCAGGTTTAACTAGCAAAAAGTCAAACCTCGACAGGTCCACAACTTAACTGCGCCTTCAGGGCATGAAATTGCAAGGAACGGATTTAAATCAAAGAGAGATACTTCAGTCATGCATGCCTTGATTATGGAGGCCTCATGCAAGGAGACTCTAAATCAAGGAATAATATTTTCTCCCAAAATAGGGCAAGCAAGTCAAGTGGCGCCCTCACATGCACATTCAAAGAGAGAGACCCTAGGTATATAAATTGGTGAGTCTTCTCACTCTAAAATGAGGAAAAAGGAGGAACATTTAGAGCAATGAAGTGCTGCAAAATTACATCCTCACCCATAGTTTATGCTTTCACATCCTTGATCTCTTTTTTGGAAGGGAGGTTATTGGGTGATTATTGGAAGTGCAGTCTAGACCCAAACCCAAAAATTTGGCCACAATACCCCACCAAATTTTTTGACACAACCCCATAAGAGGTTTTGGACCCATACCAAGTGGATTGGTTCCAAAAATGAGTCCCAAACAATGGGCGTCCTGCCCCCGAGTGCCCCCCGCACTGTTGCAGTTCTAATCGCCCCACCCTGGAGTGATTAGAAATCTATGGCATATTTCCTTTATTTTTATTTTGCATTTTATTCTAGGTTATTTACATATGCTTCTATTCAATTTTCATGTGATTATAACAAGTTTTGGCTATGATTTTATCATTTCTCACTTTCGCTAACATACAAGAAGTGTCATCAAATACGGGGTGATCGAGGCTGAATTTATAGAATCTAACCTTTTGGGTCATCCCAAAATGCCTTGTTTTGTTTAAACCCAACTTTGTAGACATTTTGGAGGCCTTTGGACCAGAAATTTAGGAGGTGGCTTTCGGACAAGTTATGACAGTCCTAATCGTCCCACCCCAAAGCGATTAGAAATATGTGCAAGATTTTTGAACTTTTCCTTTTGTAGTGGCTTCCTGGTAATTTTTTATTACTTTTGTCAAATTTTCAGCTCATTCTGATATGTTTCAATTATAGTTTTAATTATTTTATGTATGCGCTGACCGCAGGCCTTAGGGATCACAGGTTTCTTTCCATTCGTAGGTGCTACTAACCGTTTATTGTTTCTCTGAACATAGGATCTCGATACCAGAGGGGTATCAAGGAACCATAGACATATTCACGCAAGCGGCGATGATGTTTGGTCCACCCATTTTCAATGTGGGCACGTGGAATATCTCAAAGGGGAATTTATCATTCATGGTGCAATCAAAATATGTTCGACACTCCTAGCCCCTGAAAATGGAGGAGACATATTGTAACCTGATTTGGAGCAAATTAATAAAATAAAGGGCCGCACCTTTTACATTTTATTTTAATATCATTTCAGTTCATTGGTTTTCCTTCTTTTCATGCATTCTCATTCGTAGGACTTAGCATTGCATTTTCCCTTCTATTTTGCTTTCATATCCTCATGCTTTCAGTGGTGATCATGGTGGGACCTCTGTCCCTTTATTTTGAGATCAAATTTCTGATCAAAATTTGTGTGTTTTTGCTTGTAGGTGTCAATCTTTCAAGCACTGGACTGCTACTCATACCATCCTGGAACAAATACAAAGCTGGAATTCGTGCCACCTTAGGATGAATGGGAATTCATCTCACCTTATGATGAATACAAATCTGTTATTCATCCCACCCTGGTATGATTAGCTCTCTATGCAGTTTCAAAGCAAAAACTCAGAGGCATCCAGTTTGGGCAAATAAGAGGTAGGGGTTCTGAGCATCCTTTGTCATTTTCTATTTTTTGTCTCTATCATTTTATGTTTCTTTGCTTGGATAGGAAATTTTACTGCATGTTTTTCTTTATTTTTGCAAATAAAAAGAACCCCACACACCATGAGATAATCTAAAAATCAAGGCGTTGGCAATAAAACCCCAACACTTGATCAAGACCAACGATGGATTTCATCACCACCTTGGCTTAAAACTTGCATACATAAACCTGATCACGACTATTGCTAGACGTAAATCTTGATGAAAGCTGACCAAGTGTAGTTGGGGTGATTCCCAACGCATGAGGATAAGTATTCTATGGTAGGTGTCAAAATAGAGTGATTCCCCTTCTATACCACCTATGTTCGATGTACTTTTCTACTCTTACATACCAATAGTCTCCCTCACGTAAGGGCAGGCATATAGAGAGGTTCGGTATAATTGTCTTGCAATGGTATATTGAAGGGGCAACCATTTTGGGAGATATAAGAGCCCTCATATTACATATACAACAAAAATTTCTTTACAAGGTTTTCAAAGAAAACATCAAAACACACTGAACCATATTTAGGGCACACTTTTAATCTATAAACAAGATAATCATTGCTTTGATTGTGTGTTTCCCTTTTGTTTAGTGTAGCATAAAAAATTGTAAAGAAGATAAAAATGTACACATCTTTAGAGAAACACCACCATGGTGTACACCCGTAGTCGAGCCCAATCACGGACCGAAGTTGTAGAAAGTGTACAAAGGGGCATAAGTCGCATCTGATATAGTCCCGAGGACTTGGTCATACTGCCTTGGTGGCATGACCCATAAGATAGTCCACATCATGCCATTATAGAATGAGACTATAGAGGCACAACTTTGAGGGGCACTCCCACTCAGCATAGACCCTTTCAGGAGGAGGCCATACATGTGGCACTCAACATAGATGGGAGGACTCCTTTAGACACTCATTATGATTGGCCACTATGTGATGAAGTGCTAAAACAACATAGGGTCCTTAAGGAGGGGCCACATGATTACGTCATCCCTCCTCTACCCCTTATTCCTGTCAAAAACAATAGGCCAAATCCAAAGCACAAGGCTCTTCAGACAGGGCAAGCCAATTCTGCCCACCCCTTTCACACATATGAAATAGAGTACAAGGAAGACCACTACATTCCTCAAGAGCAATACATAGTGTGGGAGAAATGCGCCTCTGTGCCTACTATGTATCAAGATCATCCACTGAGGCCAAAACCTCGGGTGAATTTTGCTAACCTCGACAGAGGAAAGCAACCCATAGGGATCTCGGATCACCATGACTGAGATAGACATGTAGGAGAGGCATATAGGCTTCCTAAACACAAGACGGTGGAACAAATTGACTTGGCCTTTACCAAACATACCACTCGCCAAGCGCAAATCATGCAGCTCAAGCAAGACCAACAATAGTTAGAGCACCTGTATCGCCTTAACAAAGAGCGCATTCAATGTCAGACAGATGAATTGCTCTAGAACATTATGCTTGAGAGGGTCCCAAACCCTCATGCGCATAATATAGAATTTTATGAGAGGCACAACCCCTTGGTGCAAGACAGGTCTCCATGATCTTATCAAATATTACCTCCAAGACCTCCTAGACCTGAGGGGGAGGCCACTCCCAGAAACAACGATGGGCACCCTCTACGGGCACCCACCCATGTTTTTAGGTCTTGCCTAGGAACTCCTCAAGAAGCCTATGAGGAGTATGAGCAAGAAGAAGAGCGGACTAAAATGCCCTATCAAGGTAGGGGGGATGTTGTCCGGCTATCGCTCCATAGGCCTCAATTTCCCCGCAACCTGCAACAAGAACAAACCAAGGAGGAAGAAATAAAATATTTTGATGCATACAAAGCACTTCTAGAGTGCTTAGAGTCTGTGGAGACCAAGACTTCTAGGCCCCAAAATCCCACTTTACACCAGCTTCATAGTCACCCCATGCATTCGTCAGTGCCGACACCCCCATACCCTGAACACTTTAAACTGCCCTAGTTGACAATATTTAGAGAGGATGAGGATGCCCAGGATCACGTGACTAGATTCTTGAGCCAATGCTTGGGCATTCAAGACAACAATGCTTTTCTGATAAGAACATTTATAACCATGTTCGTAGGCCCTACCTCAGATTGGTTCACCCAGTTACCAAAGCATAGCATCAGTAACTTGGATCAGCTAGTGGATGCGTTTCGTGAATGCTTTGCCTTCAACACCAAGAAGAAGGTGCCACTAAGAAACCTAGCCAGCCTTAGGTAGTATGAGGAAGAAACCATGGTAGCCTATGGGAATCGATGGAGGACATTGCTTTCAAAGTTGCCCTACCTCCCTCCTATGGCCGACCTTACCAAAATGTTCTCAAAGAGATGTTTGAGATCGATCTCTGTGCAATTGTAGTTGTAGAAATATGCCACTTTAGAGGAAGCTCTGGCGCAAGAAAAAATCATTGAGGAGATCAAGATACAGGATGGTGATATTGCCAAGCCAAATAAGAAAGAGTGGCCTAAAAATGCCAAAATAGGTACCACACAATAGAAACCCGCTGCGGTCAACCAGTTTGCTATAGACATGCCGAAGCCTGCATGATGAGCACCAGAAATGCTCATATTTTGTACATATTTCTTTGATCAATATGCAACTGTATAATAAGGATTGCATACTTTTATGAATGATTATATAGATATTTGATATAATTATGTGTGTTATCTAATTTGTGTGCTTTTAGTATGTTTTGTGGAATTGCAGTTGATTTAGTTAGATTTGGAATAGTCGAGGTACGTTTGATGGACCTAGCACTTTATTTCATTAAGGGTCAACGTAGAGAACATAGGCGCCTCCCTGCAATTGAAAGGCACCAAGGGAATGAGTGCCTCCCTACAGTTGGAAGGCACCAACTGAACAAGTGCCTCCCTACAGTCGAAAGGTGCCAACTGAACAAGTGCCTCCCTGCAGTCAAAAGGCACCAAACTGAATACTAGCGCCTCCCTGTAGTCGAAAGGTGCCAACTGAAGATGAGCACCCCCATGTAGTTGAAAGGCACCAATTGAATATCAGTGCCTCCATACAATCAAAAGGTGCCAAACTAAATATGAGCAACTCCCTACAGTCGAAAGGCACCAACTAAATACTAGCACCTCCCTGCAGTCGGAAGGTGCCAACTGAAGACGAGCGCCTCCCTGCAGTTGAAAGGTTCCAACTAAATACCAGCACCTCCCTGTAGTCAGAAGGTGCCAACTGAAGATGAGTGCCTCCCTATATTCGAAAGGTGCCAACTAAATACGAGCACCTCCATGCAGTCAAAAGGCACCAACTGAATATCAGTGCCTGCCTGTAGTCAGAAGGTGCCAACTGAATGTGAGCGCCTCCCTGCAGTTAGAAGGTGCCATTGACTCTTTGCCCGTTGACCAGACTCGAAGGACATGGATAGCAACGGCTGGTGCAGTTCTAGATCTGCATCATGCAGAGCTAAATTTGAGATAGCACCAATGTATCAAAGCATCTTACGGATGCCAGGCAAAGCACGAACCAAAATGAACATGCCGCCATCAAAACAGAATTCTAGACATCGATTGCATTCGCCAGACTGTTCTAATTTATTCTAGGAAGAATCGACTATTGTAACCACTTCTGTAACAAAATTTTTGTGGGTGTGTTATATAAACACATGCAGATCATTCTGAGAGATATATAGCGAGATAGAAAATATATGTGGAGATATAGAATAAAGATCCATTTTAGAGTTACATTGTAATGCGTTGATAAATATACTACAATTATAGAAGTTCTAAAGCGCATGTTCGATCGGGAAGAATCTGCTAGAGCTTGGGCCCACTCCAAGCCAGTATTTCTTCTCCAGTTTCTTCTTGTTTATCTATTTTAATTCATTTATTGCTTTCATAGGAATGTTCATTGGTTTACTAGTTCTAGTGTTTACCGTAGGTTTATTTTCAAGAATATGTACATGATTTATTTCTATAGATTTAAATTTTGTTCTTCTTACATGATATATTGAGGAGTGCAGGAATGATTGACAACCATCTCAAGAACACCCCCTAAATGTAGGATTAGCAGACCCACCTCCAGTGGTATTGTAGTAACCCAATTCTGACTCTTCACAAGTTTACGAAGCTCCTTGGGTTGATAATTAAATGCACGGGCATGTGACAAAAATAGGAAACCATTCACCTTGTTTGGCCCGCAACATTTTGGCATCATTTTTGAGGAAGCGTATTAATTAGATTACTTAAAATACCCTAAAACCTTCTATCCGAAATTGTATGAGTTCTTCAAGAAGAAGAGGACCTGACGATCGCTTTATAAGAACTAATACATCAGGACCTGAGTCAGCCGAGCATTTTGGATTTGAGTTAGACCCGCCCGACCTACCAACAGTCCATTGGAGTGAGGAACCGCACTTTGTGCAAAGTGCTGCCTCATCCCATCAATAAGGGGATGAACGAATCATCACAAATCCCCTATTTAATAGGACTCCTCTAGAGGAATCCCTATTGTGGAAGGCTGTGGAGGATCAGACGATCTCGCCAGAAAACCTTAGAGCATTGACTCAAAAAGTTTTAAACAACCAGAAGGCCATAAACGCTGCATTAGAAACCACATTTCTTGAAAAAATGGTAGATAACAATGAAGTCTCATTTGGCTTTAGTTTCCCAATAGAGGAGGGAGTAGGAGATACCAAAATGAAAAACATATCCCTTGCTCACCTTCCATACTTCAAAGGACACCCGACTGAGGACCCTGACCTTTTTTTATTCAAGTTTGATGTTTTGTATAGGTCTGTGGATTACAAATCAAATGCGCAAAAGTTGAAATTATTTCCTTCTACATTAGATGATGCAGCTCTGTGATGGTTCATCGGTCTGGGAGACAAACACATCACCACCTGGGACTAGATGAAGATGCTCTTTCTAGAGCAATATCAAGATTTTGGGAGAGCCAGAGACTCCAGGAAGGAGGTCCTGAGCATGACACAAAGAGAAGATAAGTCTCTCGAGGAGTATTGGGAGAGATTCACTTTTAATCTTCAATGGTCCCCTCACTCGAAGATATCTGATAAGTCCCTCAAAAGCATCTTCTTAAGGGGACTTACCAATGAGTCACTGGAGGCTCTCAACATGATCTCTAGAGGTGATGTCTATCAGCATGCTATGGATGACATCCAAGCAATTATGTCGAAACTACTCAAGAAGGTGAGGCAAAATCACCACCAGGACCATGAAGGTGACTGCTTCAGTCACCAAAATAGAAATAGGCAACATTCTGGAGGATTTGAAGAGTGAAATGCTCTCATCTCTAGCACTACAGATGGATATGTTGCTATTAGAAAATAAGAAACAAGAAAATGATGCAGCATTAGCCTATTTCTGCCCAAAATGTAGAGGAAGGCACACAAAGAATGCATGTCCAAAAAACAAGGTCAGAATATGCACAATTTGTAGGCTGAATCATAAAAATCTATTGTGCCCACAACTACCCAGTAACTAGGAAGCGACTGAGAGCACGGAGGCCTAATTCATAGGCAATAGGAAGAGTTGGCCACAGCCCCCTGTAGGGAATATACCAGCCAGAATGCCATCATATGGGGGAGGGTCATACATGCACCAAGGACCCCCTCAACCACCTAATATGAGGTGGTGGGGACCGTCACCCTAGACGAACGCACCCCCAACAGCATTCTCGAATCAACAGCCATGGATGCCATATCCATATCTTGGGCAGTAGTGGAGAGGCCACAATGCATGGAATCAAACTCCATAGAATGCAGCTCTTGCTCACATCCAACAGAACTTACCAGCATTTCCAATAGCAAGACCTACGCAGCTACCAACACAATCGACAACAAACCCAAACAATAGAGTAAATTAGTCGACATACAATGTAGAAGGTGAGATGTATCATATGTACAATATTTAGCTTAGATCAGGTAGGCAGCTAGGAGTAGAGACACCATCTCTGGTAGAAGAGGAGGAAGAAATGGTAGAGACACCTCCACTGGTAGAAGAGGAGAAAGAAATAGAGGAGACACCTCTGGTAGAAGAAGGAAAAGCACTTGAGAGAGTGGAGGCTCCATTTCCTAGCTGGCTATAGGAACAAAGAAAAACAACACAGCCAAAATTTGACATCTTGTCGAGCTTGAAGAATCTCATGGTGACAATCCCACTATTTCAAGCAATTTGAGATGTCCCCATTTAGACCAAGGAAATTAGAAAAATGTGTCTAAGGAGACCGGGATGGAAAGCTACCCAGACTATCAACGTTGTGGGTAAACTAGCAGATCTAATGATGGGTAGAACACGTCATCCGAAGTATGCAGATCCAGGCAACCCAGTGCTGACTGTAAAAATTGGAGGACATTTCCTGTCCAACACATTAGTTGACCTTGGGGCAGCCATCAATGTGATGCCTCAAGAGACCATGCAGAGGTTGCAGCTCATGAACCTAAAGCCAACCACGACAGTGATACAATTAGTCGATCGATCAACCGTGTTGCTGAAAGGGATGCTAGAAGATGTGATCGTAACAGTCAGTGCATGGGAATATCCAACCAATTTTCTAGTTTTGCAAACCAGGACTAGGCTGGGTGGTTACCCATTCATTTTGGGGAGGCCATGGCTAGCAATAGCTGATGCTTACATCAGCTATCAGGATGGCCTAATGACCATCTCCAATAGGCAAAATTTCAAAAGGCTGACCATTTCACCGCCAGCTCAGTCTATGGACTCGATAGAAGAACCTAGGATCATCGAGCATGGAACAATGGAGTTGTCCATAATCCAGATGGTGATGACCTTGGAGGAGGTGGTAGAATAGGATGAGGATGGTGCTATCATGGAGTTTCTCCATGGAGAATCGTCCACTCCCACACCTGGATCATCGTTGACTGGTGCCCAAGATCAGCACATATGACAAATACACGTTGGGCTAGGGAGGATATTAAACGTCAATAGTAGGTTGATGCCCACATAGCTAGAAAAATTGAAGGAGCTTCTGGTAAAACACTAGTAAGCATTTGCATGGGACTACGTAGATATGCATGGCATTAGCCCAAAAATATGTACCCATCAAATTTATTTAGATGACCAGGCAACTCCTAGTCGGAAGCCATAGAGAAGGATGAACCTAGCAATGAAAGACATTGTCAGAGAAGAACTACACAAGCTTCTGGCTGCCGAACTCATATATCTAATTTTTGACAGTGAATGGGTATCACCATTAGTGGTGGTCCCCAAGAAGAATAGGAAATGGTAGATCTGTGTGGACTACCGAGTGTTGAATAAGGTGACTAAGAAATACCACTTCCCACTCCCATTCATCGATCAGGTCTTGGACACACTCTCAAGAAGAAAATACTTCTCCTTTTTGGATGGTTTCAGTGATTACAACCAGATCCAGATAGGGGAAGAATATCAAGATAAAACAATGTTCACCTGTCCATGGGGAACGTTTGCCTATAAGGTATTGCCTTTTGGACTATGCAACGCACCGACCACCTTTCAAAGAGAGGTGCTTAGCATATTCTTAGATATGATAGGAGACGGAGTGGAAGTATACATGGACGACTTCACCACCTATGGAGAAACTTTCGAGGAGGCAATGACAAATCTAGAAAGAGTGCTTGACAAGAGCAAGGAAAATCATTTGTCCCTAAGTAATGAAAAATGTTTTATGATGATGCAGGAAGGCATCGTGTTGGGACACCACCTCTCTGTGGAAGGAATAAAAGTAGACAAGAGGAAGATAGAGGTCATCAAAGACCTACCTAGCCCCAGAATGCAGGAGGTAAGAAGTTTCCTTGGATCAACCGGGTACTACTGACGATTTATCACCAAATTTAGTAATATTGCCAAACCGCTGCACACCTTACTTTCTAAGGACGTAGAGTTCAATTGGATGGGAGACTGCGAAGAAGCATTCCAATTACTGAAAGAAAAATTGATATCTACACTGATATTGAGAGGACTGAATTGGGTCATACCATTCCATATTTACTGCGATGCATCTAATGGTGCAATCGGAGCAGTCCTCAGGCAGAAAGACGACGAAGAATTTTATGCCATCTATTATGTCAGTAAAAACTTGGCGGGAGTAGAGCTCAACTACACAGTGACAAAAAAATAATTCCTCGTAGTTTTCCATGCAATAAAAAAATTTTGCCACTATATAACGGGATACAAGGTCTTCGTCCATATGGACCACATGGCTATCAGGTATTTGATGAGCAAGCTGGCCATTGGTGGTAGAATTATCAGATGGATGTTGCTATTGCAGGAATTTGACATCACTATAGTCAATAAACTAGGAAAGGACAATGTCGGGGCAGAATTTTTGTCTAGATTGATACCAGCAGATCATCAAGTAGTGGAAGATCAATTTTCGAATGAACATCTATTCGCTATAAGTGAAAAAACTCCGTGGTATGCATACATAGCCAATTACTTGGCCATCAGAAGGACCCCACCTACTCTCTCCTACTGAGAAAAGTATGCGGTCATAGAGAAGAGCGCATAATTCCTTTGGATGGATGATCTCCTATTTAAAATAGGATGGGACTAGAGAACAAAGATTATATAGAAGCAGAGAAAGAAGTGTCAAGATAACCACATCAAACTAAAGAAGTTCCAGGTAGGGGAATGGGTACTGTTGTATGATTCTTGGTTCCAAGAAAGGAAGGGAAAAATTATGCAGAGGTGTATGGGGCCGTATGAGATGGCAGAGCTCATTAGGAATGGGGCGATGCGCGTTAAGACAATTGACGGCAGCAACACCATGTTCATAGTCAATGGCCACCAACTACGCCCCTATAATATGTTCGAAACATTACAAGTGGAATCCAGAGTAGGCATGGGGGAGACCCCATCATGCTAGATCTGGACCAAACTCTCATAGGTGAAATGGTGGGCACGAAAGTGCTCACCCAAATTTTTTAGTTAATATAGTTTTTTTAATGTGTGTTTTTGCAGGGACGACGCCCACATGCAAGCTACAGGCATCCTAATCCAGGGCCTAACAGGCATGGAACACATCTAACTGCATTTATTTTATTTTCTTTTTTAGTTGCTTTTTTTAGGTGGAGGACCTGACAGCACAAGGGATAGGTATCTAGGAAACTAGGCCTGATTCGGCTCAGCATTTTGACACCGACTCATAGGTAGAATCTGGGCAGCATGAAAAAATTGGGAAGGCTTGATCACCCTTTTTCTAGTCAAATCGCCATCTAGAAGAAGGTGCCTTATTGCACCCAAAAGGTGCCAAAGACCAAATGAAGGTGCCTTACAGCATCCAGAAGGCACCAAGTCCAAAAGAAGGTGCCTTATGATAGTCAGAAGGTGCCAAGTCTAGAAGAATGCGCCTTACAGCAGTCAGAAGGCACCAAGTCCACAAGAAGGTGCCTTACCGCACCCGTAAGGTGCCCATCCAGAAGAAGGCACCTTACTGCATCCGAAAGGTGCCAAATCGGAAGACAGTGCCTTCCACCTAAGAAGTTCTATAAATAATAATAATAATAAAAAAATAAATATGTAGGCACCTTCTGTGGCAGGAAGGCACCAAATCTAAAAAAAAAAAAATCCAACCGAAGACACCTTCCAATATCAGGAAGGTGCATTCATCTAGCTGAGGCACCTTCCAACATCAGGAAGGCGCATGCATCCAGTCGAGTATGCCTTCCAACATCAGGAAGGCACATTCATCAAGATGAATGCCTTCCAACATCGGGAAGGCGTGAACCAAAAGGAGGTGCCTCCCACATTGGGAAGACGCATGCAGGCAAAAGTGCCTCCCAGCCAATCAGAAGCGCCTCCCTGTAGCTAAAAGGTGCATTCATTCGATGAAGAGCACCAACAGCATTGGAAAGGCACTACAAGGGCACCATCCACATGGGGAAGGTACCAGATGCCTCGGGCAGAACAAAGCATCACACGAATCAGTGACATCAAATGACCACCCCCCTCCTTCGTGTCATAAGTTAGCAAATCAGCAGCTACCACAATAATTGGAATGATGAATCAGGTATGCACATACTAAATTAAATCATTTATATAATTATTTATAAATACGCAATACCAAAAAATACCACCATCATAGAGATCGTATCCCCCAAAATCTAGAAACACGTGCCAATGATAGGGCACATTCCATAACTGCTAGGGTTAGGCGTATTTTCTATAAGAAGGCACCTTCCTGCAGAAGGAAGGACAAAAAAAATACAGCATTGAAAGGTGCCATGGGAGGAAGGTCCAAGAACCACGTGATCAAGAAGAACAAACCCAGTGATACTGATGGAATCAGAGGGACAGTGAAGACCCAATTCAAAGCTGAGGGTTGGCTTGAATACTGTACCCTAGTTAGTCAGGACCAGGATGTGGAGATAGCTAGAGAATTCACCACCTCTTTGAGGGGTGATGCGGCCCAAGTACGAGGGGTGGAAATTCTAGTCACCCCTGAGTTCATCTCATAGGTGACTGGATTTCCTCTCATGGGGGAATGTGCATACAAGGGTGGAGTGCTAAAGATATATGCTGACATACTGCTATCGGGAGAAAATGTGTAGATAAACAAGGAGGGGTTACTCAAAAATAGTCTCCCCATGAATATGCAGAAGATGTTGGCATAGATTTCTTGATTCTTCACATGCACAGGGAAGTATACACATATGAACATTAATCATGTGCACTTCCTCAATCACCTAGTGCATGGGAGGAAAATAAATATACCCTTCTACCTGGTGACTGCTCTGAAGGATGAAGCAAATCAGTACCAGAAGGGGGCACCATTCGCCTTAGTCCACCATGGGCTGATATCGGCATTGGTCCACCACGCAGAAGCATAAAGACAGAACCACGATGCAGAGGGAGATAGCGGCCAAATAGAGCAACACAATGAGATTTCTGAATTAGGGTAAGGTGAAGCATCCCCTATAGAGGAGATAGCAAACATCGAGCAATTGGTGTCACCCTATTTTCTAGAAGGGCAAAACAATCACAGGTGGCCGAAGATGTAGAGGATAGAGGGCATTCCCCAGTGCCCAAGTATGAGGAGGAAGGAGCACCACTCATTGGTGGTGAGGAAGAAGCAATCCCTAGGAGGAAATATCTATGACGATTCCTCTTGATAGAGGAGGGACAGAGTGACCCAGAGATAGACACTGCTACCCAAACCCTCCAAGAATTAACGAACCAGAGCCCACAGAATTAAGGGACTTCTGGGAGTAATAACCAAATCGATGCGACCTTGGAGGAGGTGCTCAAATGGCAAACCAATTTTTGGATGACATAACAGACTCTAGAATATTTCCAGAACCAGAATAAAAGGGAATTGGAGGAAAGGGATAGACAAATCACTCAGCTCGAGCGGCTGGTCCAGCAATTGTAGGAGGAAAATCAAATACTCCAGGACAGAGGAACAACAAGATAGGAGGTGGCCACTTAGACTGATTGGGCAGAAGAAGTGCTGACAAACTCTCCCAAATCCATCGAACAAGTATTCTCTTTAGGGGAGATTCGATCAGATGCCCGACAGAGCAGCCCAGAGATAGGGGAGGATTCCTTTATTTTTAGGGGTGAAAAGGAAAGAAGTCCTACGATGCCCCCTGTCATTGTCCTGAATGACATAGAGTAGGACGAAGGTCTCTAGCAGAGACCAGAGGATATGGAGGACCTCCCTAGGCCTAACGAAGGAGAAGAGCCTGAGAGGTCAACACTAGGTAGACAGGAGAACGAAGGATCACCCCCAAAGTTAGAGCATAGCCGATCCTTCAGAGTAAAGAGAAGTCCCCAAAGAAAGAAGAGACCCCAGTCCGAGTCACCACATTTCCTATAGAGGCCAAGGAAAAGAGGCCCAGGTCAGCTCAACAGAAAGCGAAAGTGACCTTTGTCGAGTCAGAGGAGGACGAATGGGACATGCATCCATTCATCGAAAGGCAAAAATATTTCGAGCGGCTGTGCAACAAAATGAAAGCAGCCAAGAAGGCTAGGAAGGCATCCTCAAGGATAAAAGGAGATTCTGGCATCTACATCAATCTGATAGAAGACAGCCAGTTTTGGGACATCTATGGTTCATCCCGAGGATGGCCTTCCATGATGAGGAGGTACTTGGAATGGTGGGGAGTATATGGCCCACAATTGGAGGCCATTGCAATTGCAAAGGAGAATGCAGGGCTTACCCTTGAAGTGGCCAGATTATACAAGGCCCAAGTAGTGCCTTCTAGAGAGGATAACTCGGATATCCCTCTGGCAGTGGTCAAACCTCTAGATGACGACCTCTGGCAAGCTATCGAAGCTACATTTCAATTGATAGGAACAACACTGGCTAGACCACCACCAGTAGTAGCCAGAACAAGAAGGGGACAATTGATAGCCATAGTTTCCCATAGGCACAGATGAACCACACCTTCACATGCCAGCACGAAAATACAGACTCGAGCAGCAGAGGCAGCCGAATCCTCCAAGAGATGGCAATAATGAAAATTCAGAGGGCTACCTACAGTTTGGATGCCATAAGCGCATGGCATATGATAGGCATGGGGGGATGATGAGCACCAAAAATGCTCATATTTTGTACATATTTCTTTGATCAATATGCGGCTGTATAATAAGGATTACGTACTTTTATGAATGATTATATAGATATTTGATATAATTATGCGTGTTATCTAATTTGTGTGCTTTTAGTATGTTTTGTGGAATTGCAGTTGATTTAGTTAGATTTGGAATAGTCGAGGTCCTTTTGATGGACCTGGCACTTTATTTCATTAAGGGTCAACGTAGAGAACATAGGCGCCTCCCTACAACCAAAAGGCACCAAGGGAACGAGCACCTCCCTGCAGTCGAAAGGTGCCAACTGAACAAGCACCTCCCTACAATCGAAAGGTGCCAATTGAACAAGCACCTCCCTGCAGTCAAAAGGCAACAAACTGAATACCAGTGCCTCCTTGCAGTTGAAAGGTGCCAACTGAAGATGAGCGCCCCCTGCAGTCGAAAGGCACCAATTGAATATCAGCACCTCCCTATAGTCGAAAGGTGCCAAACCAAAGATGAGCACATCCCTACAGTCAAAAGGTGCCAACTGAATGCCAATGCCTCCCTATAGTCAGAAGGTGCCAAATGAAGACGAGTGCCTCCCTATAGTCAGAAGGCTCCAACTGAATACCAGTCCCTCCCTGTAGTCAAAAGGTGCCAACTGAAGATGAGTGCCTCCCTGCAGTTGGAAGGTGCCAACTGAATACGAGTGCCTCCCTATAGTTAGAAGGTGCCAACTGAATATTAGTGCCTCCCTTCAGTCGGAAGGCACCAACTAAATGTGAGAGCATCCCTGTAGTCGAAAAGCACCACTGACTCTTTTTTCGTTGACCAGACTCGAAGGAAATGAACAGTAGTAGCTGGTGCAGTTCCAACTCTGCATCATGCAGATCTAAATTGTTATAATCACAATGACACTGAGAGGGGGAGTGAATCAGTGTGTTCTTTAAAAACTTAAAAGCAATTTAGACTTTTAAATAAACAGCAGCAGATTAAAATAGAAATAATAAAAGTACTAAGAGCATCACACATAACACGACATTTTAACGAGGTTCACCGATGTGGCTACTCCTCAAAAAGGACTGCTTGGACTACCATCCAAATCCAGTCAAATGCAAAGCTCCAACTTTACATAATCATTCACCAGCACCAACTGGTAAGAGGCACCAACCCCTAAGTTTTATCTGCTACAACAGAATGGAGCACCAACTCCAATTTTTCCAGCACCAACTGGAAAGAGGCACCAACCCCTTTTTCAAGCTACAACTTGAAGATAATAATAAAAATTGCAGAATGTAAACTTTCACCTCAATTATCATGATCTGCTATTTTTCTGCGATCTGCTGCTTGTCGGCATTCGACTGCTGCTGTGAAAAATGATTCGCACTTTTTCAACCACTCCTCTATATCTCTCCGCGTTCTCTGCTGCAACTTCACAGAAATATCACTTCTACAGCCAGCACACTGTCATTTCACACTCGAAACACGACTTCTGCATACCGCGTTCTTATCTTCTCTTCGCACCACTCACACTGCTGCACCCGAACTTCATACACATATATCACATCACGCTGCACCTTTTAAACTCGAAGAACCCTTGCTTTTATAGAAGAAATTTTAGAGGCAAACCCTAGAAGAACGTTGACTGAGAAACCCTAGAATTTGTCAGCTGCCAAACCCTAAAATCCGTCGGCCCAGATTTAACTTTGTCGGCCTCAAACTCTTCTCCACCTTCGTTACCTTCCTGTAGCTTATTGCCGCGAAATAGTAACACGTCGGCCCTTTTTAATTTAATTTAATATTCTAATTTAAATTTTTAATAAAATAAAAATTTAAACTAAATATTTAAAATTAAATATCTTCAACACCGGGGCATCTTTTTCAACAAAACGAAGAGCCAACTTGGGTTTTAAGAAAAACCCATTTCAAGTCTGTTATCCACTGCATCCTTGGATCTGACTGCCTGTGTTGACAACAATGACAATCCTTCTTGCTCAACAATCTCCCCCTTTGGAATTGTTGGCAACACTTGTATACATTTTTGTAACTCTTCTCCCCCTTTGTCAATAATACCAAAGGGCTGCTGCAGACTCTCCCTGTGTCCATCCTCAATCTTCTCAGGCACAGTTTGACTCCCCCTGAGTCCATCCTCACACTTCTCAAGCACAATTTGACTCCCCCTGAGTCCATCCTCAAACACTCAAGTGCTCCCCCTGAGAAGGTGATCCCTGTAGCTAGTCACTTCTTAGGAAGTGTGACTACTCCTAATTTGCTTCGAAGATACTCAAATACTTCCTTGGGCAAAGGTTTTGTAAAAATGTCTGCTACCTGTTCTGTAGTTGGGACATAGTCCAATCTGACTTCTCCTTCTGCAACTTTGTCTTTCAAGAAATGATACCTTATAGCAATATGCTTTGTCCGTGAGTGCATTACTGGATTCTTAGAAATGTTGATTGCACTGGTGTTGTCACACTTTATTGATATTGGTTCACTAAAATTAATACCAAGATCTTTCAAGGTCTGTTTCATCCACAAAACTTGTGTGCAACATGTTGCTGCTGCAATATACTCTGCCTCGGCTGTAGATAAAGACACTGACTCTTGCTTCTTACTGTGCCATGCAACCAATCTGTCCCCCAAATAGAATGCTCCTCCACTGGTACTCTTCCTGTCATCAACACATCCAGCCCAATCTGCATCTGAATATGATATAAGAGTGAAATCTTTGCCTCTTGGATACCACAATCCATACTCCATGGTGCCTTTGAGATATCGAAAAATCCTTTTAACTGCTGTTACATGAGTCTCTTTGGGACTGGCCTGAAATTGGCTACCATGCACACTGCCTGCAAAATATCAGGTCTGGTTGCAGTTAAATATAGTAAGCTTCCTATCATTGATCTATACATGGTTTGATCTACAGGTGGAGATTTGTCTTCTTTACTTAACTTACAACCTGTTGTCATGGGAGTACTGACTGGCTTACTATCCTCCATAGTGAACTTCTTTAACATCTCTTTCACATATTTGATTTGGGAAATGAATATACCTTTCTCATTCTGATTAACCTGTAGTCCCAAAAAATAAGACAGTTCACCAATCATTGACATTTCAAATTCATTATGCATCTTGTTTGCTAGGTCTTTACAAGATTCATCTTTGTTGCTACCAAATATGATGTCATCCACATAGACAACAAGAACAATGAGATGCCCATCTTCTGTTTTCACATACAGATTGTTGTCCACTAAACCTTTCTTGAATCCCTATTGAGAGAGATAATTATCTAGCCTAGCATACCATGCCCGTGGTGCTTGTTTTAATCCATACAGTGCCTTCTTTAATCTGCAGACAAGGTTAGGATCTTCACTGATTTGAAAGCCATCTGGTTGTTCAATATAGACTTCTTCTTCAAGTTTCCCATTTAAAAATGCAGATTTAACATCCATCTGATAAACTCTGAAGTTCTTGTAAACTGCTAGTGCCAAAAACATCCTAATAGCTTCTAATCTAGCTACTGGTGCGAAAGTCTCTTCAAAGTCAATCCCTTCGACCTGTGCATAGCCTTTGCAAACCAGTCTTGCTTTATTTCTAATGACCTGACCGTTTTCATTTAACTTGTTGCGAAATATCCATTTAGTGTCGATTACATTCTTGTTTGCAGGTCTAGGTACTAACTCCCAAGTTCTATTCTTTTCAATCTGATCTAACTCTTCATTTATTGCCTTCATCCAACTGTCATCTTTGCTTGCTTCATCTATGTTTTTGGGCTCAATGTTGGATAAAAGAGAGTAATTACTTATTACTTTCTTTCTTGTCTGAATGCCAGCTGTGGGATCTCCAATTATTTGGTTTCTAGGATGATTTTTCTGCCAATTGCCCATTCTGAATTTTCTGTTTTCTTGTACCTCTGAGCCATCCGATAAGTTATCTGCATCAGCCGTATCTGTATTTTTTGTGTCATGTACTTCATCTCCTTCAATGACTTCTTCGTAGATTGGATAGTTTTCTTGAAAATTAACTATTTGTTTCCTCCCTTCATCGAATTTAACGTCTGCACTGTCCACAATTTTCTTGAGTCTCTTGTTGTAGCATTTGTAAGCTTTGTTGTGTGGAGAATAACCAACAAACACACCTTCATCTGCTCTATCTTCAAACTTTCCAAGATTGTCATCTGT
This sequence comes from Wollemia nobilis, assembly GCA_028583015.1. Lineage (NCBI taxonomy): Eukaryota > Viridiplantae > Streptophyta > Pinopsida > Araucariales > Araucariaceae > Wollemia > Wollemia nobilis. The sequence continues at coordinate 32,011 of JAQPPZ010003910.1, forward strand.
TTTTCTGATGTAGCACTTGCAGCCAAATACTTTGAGATGTTTTGTTGTTGCTTTCCTACCAAACCACAGCTCATACGGAGTTTTGCATTCATGAGTTCTTAACATATACCTGTTCTGAATGTATACTGCTGTGTGAACTGCTTCTTTCCAGAATCTATCTGCTATTTTGCTTTCTGCCAGCATGGTGCGTGCCATTTCCTGAATTGTTCTATTTTTCCTCTCTGCTACACCATTCTGCTGAGGAGTTACGTTGCTGTTGAATATTGTCTCCTGATGCCATATTTTTCACAGTATTCTAAAAATTCATTCGAAATAAATTCTCCTCCTCTGTCTGACCGCAAGCATTTAATCCTTTTCCCTGTTTCATTCTCTACCAGCTGTCTGAAAGTTTTGAACATTTCAAAGGCTTCTGATTTATCTTTTAAGAAGAATATCCAAGTCATTCTGGAAAAATCATCAATGCACAGCATAAAGTACTTGTCACCGTTTATGCTTTGAGTCCTCATGGGTCCGCATAAGTCTGTGTGAATAAGTTCCAAAGGCCTGCTAGTGTGATGTTCTTTTGTTTTAAATGAAACTCTGGTCTGTTTACCCTTCTGACATGAAGCACACATACTATTTGCAGGTTTTTTAATGATTGGAATATCTCTCACTGCTTGTTTAGCGCTAACTCTTACCAGATTATCAAAACTTATGTGTCCAAGCCTCTTATGCCACAACCAGTTCTCTTCTTCTTGTCCCATGAAACACATACCTTCTAAAAATTTCGATAGTGTGTACAGATTGCCAGACGTCCTTGAGCCGGTTGCTATTAATTTCCCGTTCTTTGTTTTTCTGACTTCACAACCCTGCTTCTTGAACACCACTTCATGTCCTTTGTCACAGATCTGACTCACACTTAACAGGTTATGTTTCAGACCATCCACATATAGAACTTCTTCTGACTTGATTTTCCCTTCACTTATTTTGACCGATCCTTTACCTATTATTTTGGCTCCATCATTATTGCCGAACTTCACAGAACCACCCTCATATTTCTGAAGATTTTCAAATTTCTGTCTATCACCTGTCATATGACTTGAGCAGCCACTATCAAGAATCCACGGTACATATTTATTCTGAGCTCTAAAAGCAGTCTGCACTATTAAGGATTCCTGTTCTTTCCTGAGTTGTTTCTTTTGTTTCCATTCTGTCTTAACTATGTTGTTGGGTTCTAGCTGAGATTTTCCCTTTTCAGAATTTTGCATATATCCTTCAGAAGAACTACTATTGTGTTTTGCCTTATATGGTTGAGTTCTTCTTTTCTGAGGTTGAAATGAAACAGACATACTACGGCAATTTCTGGCAATATGCCCAAAGTTGTGACACTTAAAGCACTCTATTGCATAATTCATTAAAGGAGCAAACGCATTTCTACTAGTGAAACTTCTTGGACCTATATTGTATTTGCAGTCAGCAATTTTATGCCCATAATTATTACATTTAAAACAAAAACCATAGAAATAATGAGTAAACCTGAAAGATGGTCTTGGCCAGGTTGTTGCTGGAGCCTTGGATCTTCTATTCTTTTGATGTGTGACCTTAGTAAAGCCATCATTGTCAGCTATCATTTTAGGTCTGGCATTATATCTTTCTTTTGCCTGATTCGTTTTACTTTCCACAGCCTGTTTCTTGTCTTTGTTCTTTTCACTTTCAACATTGCTTGTTTTTGGTTCAGTTGATGATTCTCCTTTAGTAAAGCCGAGACCAAATTTGATGCCTGTGGATCTTTGATCGCTCAGAATTTTGTCCAGTTTCATCGAGCTTTCTTCACGTTTTAGATGACAGTTGATTTTTCGATCCAGCTCTTGTATTTGTATTCGGAGACTCACATTTTCTTCTTCCAATTTGCAGCAGTGGTCTATCTTCATAGAAACTTGTATTTCCAGATCTTCAGACATTTTCTTGTATTCTTCAGTCTGTGTTTTTAAACTGGCAATAATGTCGTTTGCATCCTTAAGTTTCCTTGTCAGTTTTTCATTCTTCTTTTTCTCCGATTCCCATTTCGTAAGAGCAGACACTAGCTCACCCTCTAAATCAACTTCAGCCTCAACTTCTTCAACTTCAGAGTTCATCCCCTCTATGTTCTCTGATTCGTCTATTTCAAACGCCATAAAAAGAGCCTCACCTGTTCCTTCTTCAGAGTCTTCACTGGAACTGTCCTCTGAAGATTCTACATTTTGGGAGATAAAGCTTTTCTTATTAAACTTACCTGCAGTGTCTGTTGGAGCGGTGGCAGGAGCTTTGTAACCATTGACTACCGCACCCTAGATGTCAAAGCCCAACGCACTGAGATAAGTCTGCATTCTAATTTTCTAGAACGCATAGTTTGTCCCATCAAACATTGGCGCTTTGTTCGAAGAGAATCCTTCACCACTTGCCATTGTGTAAATTCCAAGATCACCTTAGCTGTTTAAGCCTCTTCAGGTACTTGGCTCTGATACCAATTGTTATAATCACAATGACACTGAGAGGGGGGGTGAATCGGTGTGTTCTTTAAAAACTTAAAAGCAATTTAGACTTTTAAATAAACAGCAATAGATTAAAACAGAAATAATAAAAGTACTAAGAGCATCACACATAACACGGCATTTTAACGAGGTTCACCGATGTGGCTACTCCTCAAAAAGGACTGCTTGGACTACCATCCAAATCCAGTCAAATGCAAAGCTCCAACTTTACATAATCATTCACCGGCACCAACTGGTAAGAGGCACCAACCCCTAAGTTTTATCTGCTACAACAGAATGGAGCACCAACTCCAATTTTTCCAGCACCAACTGGAAAGAGGCACCAACCCCTTTTTCAAGCTACAACTTGAAGATAATAATAAAAATTGTAGAATGTAAACTTTCACCTCAATTATCACGATCTGCTATTTTTCTACGATCTGCTGCTTGTCGGCATTCGACTGCTGCTGTGAAAAATGATTCGCACTTTTTCAACCACTCCTCTATATCTCTCCGCGTTCTCTGCTGCAACTTCATAGAAATATCACTTCTACAGCCAGCACACTGTCATTTCACACTCGAAACACGACTTCTGCATACCGCGTTCTTATCTTCTCTTCGCACCACTCACACTGCTGCACCCGAACTTCATACACATATATCACATCACGCTGCACCTTTTAAACTCGAAGAACCCTTGCTTTTATAGAAGAAATTTTAGAGGCAAACCCTAGAAGAACGTTGATTGAGAAACCCTAGAATTTGTCAGCTGCCAAACCCTAAAATCCGTCGGCCCAGATTTAACTTTGTCGGCCTCAAACTCTTCTCCACCTTCGTTACCTTCCTGTAGCTTATTGCCGTGAAATAGTAACACGTCGGCCCTTTTTAATTTAATTTAATATTCTAATTTAAATTTTTAATAAAATAAAAATTTAAACTAAATATTTAAAATTAAATATCTTCAACACCGGGGCATCTTTTTCAACAAAACGAAGAGCCAACTTGGGTTTTAAGAAAAACCCATTTCAAGTCTGTTATCCACTGCATCCTTGGATCTGACTGCTTGTGTTGACAACAATGACAATCCTTCTTGCTCAACATAAATTTGAGATAGCACCAACTTATCAAAGTGTCTTATAGATGCCAGGCAAAGCACGAACCAAAATGAACATGCCGCCATCAAAATAGAATTCTAGACGTCGATTGCATTTTCCAGATTGTTCTAATTTAGTCTGGTAAGAATCGACTGTTGTAACCACTTCTGTAACAAAATTTTTGTGGGTGTGTTATATAAACACACGTAGATCATTCTGAGAGATATATAGCAAGATAGAAAATATATGTGGAGATATAGAGATATTTAATAAAGATCCATTTTAGAGTTACATTTTAATGCGTTGATAAATATACTACAGTTACAGAAGTTCTAAAGTGCGTGTTCGATCAGGAAGAAGCTGCTGGAGCTTGGGCCCACTCCAAGACAGTATTTCTTCCCCATTTTCTTATTGTTTATCTATTTTAATTAGTTTATTGCTTTCATAGAAATGTTCATTAGTTTACTAGTTCCAGTGTTTGCCATAGGTTTATTTTCAAGAATATGTACATGATTTATTTTTGTAGATTTAAATTTTGTTCTTCTTACGTAATTTATTGAGGAGTGTGGGAATGATTGACAACCATCTCAAGAGCACCCCCCAAATGTAGGATTAGTAGACCCACCTCCAGTGGTATTGTAGTAACCTAATTTCGACTCTTCGCAAGTTTATGAAGCTCCCTGGGTTGATAATTAAATGCACGGGCATGTGACAAAAATAGGAAACCATTCACCTTGTTTGGCCCGCAACAATACACAAGCAACACAACCCTCATAGGCTAACTATCAGGAAGTTCCTCTTGAAATCTATGAGAAGGAGAATCATCGACAAGAGCAAAATTAGCAGCGTTGCCCTAGGTGATATTTCACACCCTTCATAGAGTCCAAAGACTCCTTGTTTGACCATTTGTCTATGGTAAACTTGATGCACCTACCAAAAATTTGAACCATAAACCCCAACATGCAAAAAACTAAGGGCTATAGGGAAGACTTGTACTATAGATTTCATAGGCGGCAAGGAACCATGGACATATTCACGCAAGCGACGACGATGTTTGGTCTGCCCATTTTCAAAGTGGGCATGCAGAAGATATCAAAGGGGAATATATCATTCATGGTGCAATCAAAATATGTCTAATGCTCCTAGCCCCTAAAAATGGAGGAGACGTATTATAACCTGATTTGGATAAAATTAATAAAATAAAGAGCCACACCTTTTACACTTTCTTTTAATATTGTTTCAGTTTGTTGGTTTTCCTTCTTTTCATGCATTCTTGTTCGTAGGACTTAGCATTGCATTTACCATTCTATTTTTCTTCTACATCCTTGTGATTTCAGTGGCGATCATGGTCCTTAAGAGAATTAGGTCCTCCCATAGAGAGTGGAACAACCCTGATGGGACCAGATCAATTTGCTCGAGCAAGACGAGCCTCACATGTCACAAACAACTATTGGAGCCAACGAAGGCCTATGGATCTCTGATAGTGATTATGAATATGAGATTGAGATGACATATCTCAATCATATGCAATAATAGCAATACCCCATGGACATCGATAACATGTTTGAACAGCTACACATAGGGCCAAGGCATAGGTGGCATCTAAACCAGGTGCAGTTGGACCAACTACTACAACCGTCACTCAGGTATACAGAGAACATCTTCCACTCAGAGACCCTATAGAGCCATTAGTTCCAAGGGCAGATCCTATCCTTTTATCCACACATAGGGCTGATCCATTCGTGCCAATACCCACAGAGCCAGATCCGAAGCACAAAGATGACCTAGGATGTCCGAGTCACCACACCAACGGTAATGGAGACCAAAATCATTTCATCAACATGATCTCCATTGACTTAACCGCCCCCATCCATAACCCTTTTTGACCCAACACGGTCATTGCATCTAGACCTAGATGCTATAGATTGGGATAGCATTGACACACCACCATCCCCATCAGAGTACTGGCCTTGTGGTGGGATGTTCCATTTCACCCCAGGACAGACTTAGGATGTCTTCCATTCTGAAGAGGAACCTGACATTCTGAACGTAGATCTAAATTCAGCAAATGATATCCACCTAATCCCCACTCCACACTAGTTGGAGGATGGGTCCCACATGTTAGTTGAAGAGATGAATGACGTATACATCAACTTTGATCCAATGAATATTTAAATTATCAAGTTGGGGGTAAGTCTATCCCCCAAAGAGCAAGCCAACTACATTGCCATTCTCAAAGAGAAGAAGGAGGTTTTTGCATGGTCCGACAAAGACATGTTGGGGCTAGACCCATAGCTAGTCATGCATAATCTAACGCTTGATCCAAAATTCAAGCTAGTCAAGCAAAAACTATGTAATATGCACCCAACAGTAGCCTTAATGGTCAAAGATGAGTTACAAAAGCTATTGGATGCATAGTTTGTCATCTGCATGGATTACCCACCATGGTTGTCTAACATGGTTCCCATAAAAAATCCAGATGGGAGGATTCACATATGAACCAATTTTTGAGACCTAAACAAAGCAAGTCCTAAGGATGATTTCCCCTTGCCTAGCATCGACGCATTGGTAGATGCCACAGTAGGCCATGAAATGCTTTCCCTCATAGATGGTTTCTCTGGATACAATAAGATTTGTATCAATCTCGAGGACCAACTAAAAATGGCATTCACAACGCCTTGGGGGACATTTTGTTATAAGGTCATTCCCTTTGGCCTTAAAAACGTTGGCGCCACCTACCAACATGCCATGACATACATCTTCCATGATCACATGCATAAAAATTTGCAATATTACATGGATGATTTGTTGGCAAAATCTATTTTATGCCTAGATCATCTCGATGACTTAACCAAGATCCTCGATCACCTCATCGAACACAAAGTTAGGCTAAACCCCAAAAAGTGCATATTTGGCATCACATCTGGAAAACTCTTGGGTTTCATAGTCTCAAAATGAGGAATCGAGGTAGATCCACACAAAGCCAAGGCAATCCTTGAAATACTTCCCCCAACCACCATCAAGTAGATCAGAAGCCTACAGGGAAAGGTCACATCAATCAAGTGCTTCATAGAATAGCTATCTGACAAGTGTCGACCCATGAATAAATTATTGCACAAGGAGGTAACGTTTCAATGGGATTACAAGTGCCAGTCAGCCTTTGATGGCATCAAATAATACTTGGCTTCGCTACCAGTATTGGCACCATCTAGACCAGGATTGCCATTCTACTTATACATCTCAGCTACTGAAGTGGCACTGGGTGCTATGCTAGCCTAGAAAAATGAACTACACAAAGAACAGGCTAATTACTATCTTAGCCGCACCCTGGTCAGTTATGAACTTAACTATGCATACGTTAAGAAGCTATGCTTGGCAGTGGTATTTGCTACCAAAAAGATATGCCACTACATGCTGAGCAATACGACGTATGTTGTGTCTAAGGAGAATCCATTATGGTACATGATGAGTCATACTTATCATAGTAGCCACATGGTGAAATGGATCATGTTGTTGATGGAGTTTGACATTGAATTCATTGGACAAAAGTCCATCAAAGTTCAAGTCATCATCGATCAACTAGCAGAGGCTCCTCTCAAATATGATCATCCTTTGACTATAGAGCTACCAGATGATGGGGTCTTCCATGTCTTAGAATCACCATATTCTGATGAGCCTGAGTCACAAGTCGAAATAACCCTATTATTCGATGGTTCTAAATGTGATCAAGGGGGTGGCACGGGAATTGTATTCTTGACACCACAAGGGGCTCAAATGTCTCTATCATTTAAATTAGATTTCCTGTGCACCAACAATAATGTAGAATACGAAGCTTTGTTCATAGGTCTTCAGATAGCAATCACCATGAACATCAAACGCTTGAACATCTTTGGTGATTTGCTGTTAATATTTAACCAAGTAAAAGGGGTATTCCAATGTAAATGCCTAGTTCTATAGGCCTACAAAGCCCTTGTAGACAAATTCCTGGTAAATTTTGAATGGTACGACATTGAGGCACTCCCTCGATCATCAAATTGTTTTGCAGATACTATGGCCTCCTTGGGGTCACTAATCCTACAAGACCCTTCTGGTGAAATGATGACCATTCAATTTAAAACATTATCGCAATCCGTGATGGAGCATGCAAGCTATGACCTAACACCAGGAATCCATTTGATCCAGATTGAACCATCTTAGGATAGGTTCTCTTGAATCCATGATTGTCTAAATCATGTCGACTGGGGGTCCTTGTTCTCCTTGACTCCTCTTAATAGCAACACAACACTATTCTTACAAGTTCTTTCCCTCTTAGCTTTTGCTAAGGATGAACTACAAGAGGGATTGGATATTCATACCATCGATGTTTCTGATCAGCAGGATTGGTACACACCCATAAGAGATTACCTCAAGTTAGGTAATCTCCCACTTGGATTGACACACATCGCAAAAAGATCATTTAAATAGAAAGTGGAAAAACATGTCTTGCTAGGAGACATTTTGTATCATCGAAGCTATGAAGGAATCCTCCTTCGTTGCTTGGACTAGTAGGAGTCTTCTTAGGTGATCACCCAAGTGCACGATGGTACATGCGGTTTCCACTTTAGTGGTATGGCCATCACAAAGTGCATTATACGCATGGGCTATTATTGGCCATCTTTAGAGTGATATTATTGTGCATATGTAAAGAAGTGCGTAAAGTGTCAACACCATGCCAATTTGACACATGCACCTTCTCAGGCCTTGTAACTGATCCAATCGGCTTGGCCATTTTAACAGTGGGGCTTAGATCTAATCAGAAATATCTCCCTTGCATCATTAGGTCATCACACATTTATCATAATGGCCACAGAGTACTTCACCAAGTGGGTGGAAGCAATTTTGCTAACCTCTACGACTAGACCCTACATTGCGGAGTTTATTTTACATAATATCATATGTCATTTTGGTATTCCATCCAATATCATCTTAGATAATGGGACGTCCTTCAAGAACAAATATGTGCATGCTTTGACCACAAAGTACAAAATTCAGCATAGTTTTTCGACACCTTATTATCTGCATGCAAATGGGCAAGAAAATGCGTCGAACAAAACGCTAGTCGCTATCCTAAAAAATATGATAATAGATAGTCATAAGGATTGGCACATGCAAATCCCACTTGCCCTATGGGCTTATTGCACTAGCATTTGGATTCCCACTGGGGCAACTCCATTTTCACTGGTGTATGGCTCCGAGGCAGTCATGCCTCTAGAGTTGGAAATACCTTCCCTGCGCATATCAATGCAAGAGTTCATCAATGATGACACTACGTGGTAGGCCCATTTAGACCAACTTATGTTGCTTTATGAATGATGCGTCAATGCTCTAGAGCATTTATGTATCTATCAAGAGTGACTTAGGAAATCATACAACATGAAAGTTCACCTGAGGGACTTTCAGGTTGGTGACTTGGTCTTAAAAGAGAACCAACAAAACTCTAACTTGCCAACCCATCTCAGGGACAAGTTCATGGTAAATTGGTTAGGTACCTATGTAATTGATAGTGAAATAGGACCTAGAACATACCATCTCACCTCTCTTGAAGGAATCAAGGAACTAGAACCCTTGAACATCAGTCATTTGAGGCCATTCCATATTTAGAGAGACATAGCCCACCCCAAAATGCCCTAAAGGTATCCATAAACCCTTTGGTCAAACCAAAAGCTCCAAGGATTCCCATAATTGCTTTGTCAACCCCCAAAATTCCCCAAAGGTATCAATAAACCCTTTGGTCACCCTAAACGTTCCAAGGATTCCCATCAATACTTGGTCCACCTAAAACACCCCAAAGGTATCAATAATCTCTTTGGTCAAACCAAAAGCTCCAAGGATTCTCATAATCGCTTGGTCCACCTAAAATGCCCCAAAGGAATCCATAAACCTTTTGGTCAAACCAAAATGTCCAAGGATTCCTACAATCGCTTGGTCAACCTAAAAAGCTCCAAGGATTCTCATAATCGCTTGGTCCACTTAAAATGCCCCAAAGGTATCCATAAACCCTTTGGTCAAACAAAAAGCTCCAAGAATTCTCACAATCGCTTGGTCCACCTAAAATGCCCCAAAGGTATCAATAATCCCTTTGGTAAAACCAAAAGCTCCAAGGATTCTCATAATTTATTGGTGTAGCACCCTAAAATTGGCGCAGTAAAACCTTAAATAATTACAATTACTTTAGTAATAATTCAAATTCAAATTTTAACCCCCAAAATCGCTCCTAAACCGTCGTTTAACCCGTTTCCTCATTTCTCATGCCATTTTTAGAGTTTGTTTTGACCGTTTGATGATATCGTCGTCGATCAGACGATATCGCCTCAGATCGGACGATTTCGTCTGGGCTAGGACGTCCAGACGATCTTGTCCCAAAACTAATTTTTCACAATTAGCCTCTATTCCAACGGCGTCTCTAATCCGGGCAGAAGCGTGTCTGCGCCGTTAGAGACCCTCCCCCATTGGAGATCTCCCAAATTGGGATGATCTCCAACCTCCTAACCTCCCTCCTAAGCCTATTTAAACTTAGGACTCCCCCTTGGCATCCCCCTGGCTGAAATTTCTTGTAACTTGACTTTACATGCACTAAAACATCCTGAATTACCATCTGCACTTGTCCTATTTCAAATTTTGTTGCAGGAACCTTGTCATTCTTCAGCCGGAGCAAGCTCAGATCGTCGTAGACGATCCTGTTCAATTCGAGATGATTTCGTACCAATCCGAGATGATTTCAACTGTAATCATCATTGGGGGCAATCAGTGCCCAGAGTTTGCATTTCTCTCTTCTCATCTACTATTTTATTCTGTAGCTAGTTAGTTTATTTATTATTTTTTACTATTTTGCATCTTGGAGTTCACCCATATAGTTTAATTGCATAATAAGGTCATGATTAGCTATTAAAGTGTTGCAACTTACTTGCATTTCTATTCGGGATTATCTGTTAACATCCTTATTGTCATTTTACATCATTATCCTCTATTAGCATTGCTGCATTTTTTGTATTTTGTGTCTATTTCTCTATTTGCAGGTCTTTGACGAATTCATCAGATCTCAGACGATCCTACAGGTCAGAGATGATCCCATCAAATTCTAGATGATCCTGTCTGCTTCAAGAATCAGAACCTCCATCAGACATCCGGATCAGGTATGGCTCTGTAATTTAGCTTCTTCTCTCTATTTTTGTTCAAATTTGTTTGTTGTATTTCATTTAGTCTACATTTTCATAATAGAACAACTTAGATTCATTTGGCCAAACCTAGGACTCGAATGGTTAAAGATAAAACTGAACACATTAAACACATTCCCAACCTAGGCATGGAAACTGCCATTCAAACGTTTCCTGGTGAACCCACCATCCATCAAAAAATCACCATAATACACCTCCCCCGAGAGGCGGGACCTTCGCAAGGCCTCTCAGTTCGAGGTACCGCGCCATCCTTTTCACATCCCCCTTCGGGCATGGATCCTATAGCTTGAAGGTAAGGGTGTGAAAAATTTGGAGCGATACATTTTGGTGAACCCGACGTGAATGCATTTAAAACCTTTTGAAAACAAAAACAAAAAAAAATATAGATGCATTTCAAATCATTTAAAACTAATAAGTTGCATATCATGTTTAGATGGTAGCTCCTAAGAAAAGACTAGCAGTTACTATAAATGTTGAAAACCAATTAGCAGCCATAGAAATCAATTCTATGCTTAGTGTGCCTGAAATAGATAGAAATCAACTTTTGTGGGACGAACTTGATAGAAGACTAGGTGTCATTTCATCTAGGTCAACAGAACTTAAACAAATCAAAAGGCTTGTCCTAGATAGAATCCTGGATCCTCATCAACTCATTTTTTATCATGAACTTCAGAGAGCTTGCCATAGGTGGTTAGCTTATAGGAGAGCTCTTGTGTCTTCTAGAATTGTTCACCTTCGAGGAATACCTCGAGAACGCAGCCACTATACAATAGTTCCTAGGTCATGTAGAAGACCAAGAGGTCATTCTTACGGATAGGGAAATATGGAGGAGAGTTCCTAGAGCTGTGTTATATCGAGAGTATTGCCACGAGCTTTACTTCTATCAACCAGAATCTGAGACAGATAATATCACTATAGCACTTTTCATTAAATTCTTGAAAGAAAATTTTCAATTTGAAGAAGAACACTTCATGACTCCTGAAGAACTTGAGCCCATTAATGATATTTATAAATTGTTTATAGAAAACTAGATCATTGCTTTCATTATTATTATTTCTTGCGTTTTGTGTGTTGTTTGTTATCTTTATAATATTGTTATTAAAACCAAAAAAAAAACAAGAAAAACTAAAAAACATAACAAAAACCAAAACATTTCATTTTAAATATTGTAGTAGGTATATAATTAATATATACCTCTTAAGTTGGTTGCATATATATATATATATATATATATATATTTGCTGAAATCTAAGTTAAGCACAATGCCTAAACTTAGGAATGGTAAACAAACTGAAGGAGAAGAAGAAGATTGGTTAGGAGACAAAACAAGAAACCCAAATGTCCTTCCTGAGGATCCAATCCCGGAAGAAGAAACTCTAGACCAGCAAGACGATGAGCTTGTTGTAGATGAACAAGAAGAAAATGTTAAAGAGGATGGATCCTCATCCCCTAGAATAACTCCAGATGGAACTATTGCTTTTGATAACTTAGATCATTTCTAGAAATTTTTCAATAATAACATTGGCGCTCTTAATATGGCAGTTCGTATTGATAAAGGACAAATTAGTGACACTCAAGCAGCCATGGAAGATGTGTTTAATATACACACTAATCCCTTGTCCTTTGTTGATCAAGAAAGTGATAAGGCTGGACCATCCAATAGAGATATGGCCGCTATAATTCAGAACATGCAAAAACAATAGGTTACCCAACCTCCTAAAGAACCTGTTATTGAGCCTAAAATCATTCCCACACAAAAGAAACTTTCCTTCACTGCTTTACTTCGCCAAACTATTGATCAATATGCTTCAAATCAACAAAAACCTAAAATGAAGCCAAACACCAATTTCCAACAATCTGGAATACAACATAATATAACTTCAAAACTTCTTCATAACACCCTTCCTACCAACAGATTACACAATAGCAATATAGCATCTAATATTCATGTCCCTCCATCATATGCTCACAAATCCCATATTAATGCCCTATCGAACCAATATGGTGGGCAAACCAGTAATCTGGAAGCCATGGTGAAGCAGTTAGCTTCCCGCATGGACCAGATAGATCCCTACCATCCCTCGTACAATTATCGAGAGATGTGTAGTCAACCTTTGGATCCCATAGTTGTAGCACAACCGTACCCTAAGCATTTTCCCATGCCCGTCCTGCCTATATATAAAGGAACCGAAGATCCCATAGAGCATCTTCGCATGTTTAGGATAGCATGTCATGATATATCACATGATGACTTGCTATTACTAAAAATGTTCCCGAAAAGTTTAGGTGGAATGGCATTAGAGTGGTACTATCAATTGCCCACTCATTCTTTGAGAAACTTTGAAGAAACAACTGAATCTTTTGTCCATCAATTTAGTGCCTACATCGAGAGGCATGTCACCATTAAAGATTTATACAACTTAAAACAAGACAAAGATGAATGTTTTGCTGATTTCTTAGCTAGATGGAGGTAGTTGATAGGAAAACTGCACTTTGTGCTACCTTATAGGGAAATGTTGGACATTTTTATTAATAATTTGCAAGAACAAATATCTTATGAGTTATCAACTGCTACTTTAACTACCTTCGATCAGGCTATAGATTTAGCTCGAAGAGTAGAAGATGCCCTCATTAGGAGAGGCCAACTTAGGAAGAAAGATGATGAGAAAACATCCAAAAATCAATATAAAAACAAACAAGTCGTAGGTGACGGAGTCACTGACAACAAAAATGTTGCTAATATCAATGCAACGAAGACAACAAAAAAATTTATATTGAAACCTCCTGATAAACCTCCTCGAGAATTTACTAGATTGAATCAACCATTATCAACTATTTTACCTCAATTACTCGAAAGAGGTTTGATTCAATTACCAACTATCCGGGAACCCGATCCAACCATACCCGGATACAGAGCTGACTTACATTGTGATTTCCATAGAGGGCCTGGACACTCTACCAACGCTTGTAAAAGGTTGAAACATAAAATACAAGATCTGATTGATAATAATGAAATGGAGGTGCAAGCCTTCCAACCTAAACAAAATGCTCCTAATAATGCTCAAAAGAACATTCCCCAAAATCAAAATCAAAATGCTAATCAATCATTAGACATATTTCAACATCCTTTACCAAGACATGGTAAAGAGGTGGCCAATCAAATTGAGCATCATAATGTTCCTCCTCCTACCCGATATGTAGGAACTATTAGCGGACATTTACCTAATCATGATTTACAAAAATTTGACACAACTTTATCCATGGTCACAACCAGGCCCCTACGTAATACTCAAACTCCAGATCCTAGTGATGTCGAATCAGATACTGAAAGTGACATGGAAATCACTTCAAACCAATCGAATAGTTCTAAAAATGAATCAGATCCTATTCAACCTATTACAGATGCTATGATTCCAGAAGAACCATTTCCTAGAAGAGTTACTACTCGACCCTCTTTTGATCAATTCCTTTCTAATGAACAAGCTATAAGTGCTAGACCAAGACCTATTCAACGTCCTCAATACAACATTGTAGGTACCATCGGAGTCGTTACCAGACAACGAGGCTCAAAATTCTCAACAAGAACCAAACCAGAATGATGGATCAGCTCCATTTGTTTTGAAAAATCCCAATAAAGGGAATCATGCTTCCAATGTTCAACCTAAACCCCCTTACAATATTAATGAGCAATTATCCAATACTACAGCCAGAATTTCTCTCTTGGATTTATTAAGATCTTCTCCTACCCATAGAGATGAATTAATGCTTACATTAAGCCAAATGATGGTACCACAAAACATTCAACCTGAAGCCATGGCCAATACTATCATCACTAGGGAAGTCGATTGTATTGACTTTCGGGATAAAGATATACCACAACATAGTTTACATAAGGATAACCCCTTATACATTACCACCCTAATTGGAGATGTAGCCGTTAAAAGAGTTTTGATTGATAATGGTTCATCTCTAAATATTTGCACTTTTGATTTCTACCAACGATTTGGGTTTAGAAGTGATGAAATGAAGAAAACTGACATGATCATAAAAGCTTTCAATGACGAAACACAAGAAACGTGTGGAGTTATTACCATCCCATTGCAAGTTGGTCCTAGAACCTTAGATACGACCGTGTTTATTGTACATTGCCCCGCATCGTACAATATACTCTTGGGTCGTTCTTGGATCAATGCAATGCGGGCTGTCCCATCAACTTTACACCAATGTGTTAAATTCGAATTTAAAAATCAGTTGGTCACTATCCATGGTGATCCTAGACCCTTTGATATGTGTGCCTTGGCAGAACCTGTTGGAGTTCAATTTTGCCCTGCTCTGTCATCCACACATCCTAATTCTTATTTTTCATCTAAAACTGTGAAACACACACCCATAACTTCATCTATTTCTCCTCCATTAATTTCATCCTCATATATAGATCAACAATCTTCTAAACAAACCACTCTAGAACCTCAAAAAGACCTTCAATCCACAACCAATCCTTCATGTTCCATCCCTATAATTTCAAAACCTATAGACCCATCTATTAATACCTCCACATTATCTACATCTATCATACCTTCCACATCTAAAGATATAGGGAATGATCCTTCTACATCTTATGCTCTTTTTGATGAACTCTTACCTGATTTATCTCAAATTCTTATATCAGAAAAAACAAATGCTTCTATGCAAAATTCTATTATTTTAAATAACTTGCCGCCATCTCCTCATACTTTGGGCCTCCCACAACCTATGGGAAGTACTTATCAAGTCGGGAGTTGTGCCTTCATTTATAAAGGATATGACTGGGGAAGAATACCTCGGAATATCAAAACTCATCATGATGGATATGCTCGATGTTATTTTACTAATGAGTATATTAAAGCTAAACCTATAATGCTTAAAATGGGATATAAAGGGAAAGGCTTGGGACCTTTCCAAAATGGTATGAAAGAACCTTTCGAGGTAGAACCGTGGCCTGCCCGCTGTGGTGTGGGCCTATTTCCTAGTAAGGGTCAACCCTTTCCTTTTGAAGATGATGATCAACTCATATGTTATCAAGATTATTTGGATAGGCGTGATGATTTGCCTCTAAAAAATCAGCCATTTACATGTAACATGCTATCCATAGCTTATCCTGAAATGATTGTTGAATCCGATGATGAGTTGGAAGGAGATATTTTCCATGATGTCTCCATTGAAGAGATGTTACACAATGGGTTTTATTTTGATGGTTCTATACCTACTATAGCCCAACTTGAGGCCACGACTCCTCAAGATGAATTATCCAAGTTAACCTTAAAAGAATTACAAGAATTGGGCGTTTCACCCGCCCCACCTAATTTTGAAAGAGATCTACACATGGAAGTAGAAAACGTCATTAAAATTAATATTGGAACTGAGGATAGTCCTCACATAATCAATATTGGATCAGAATTAAGTCAAGAAAAACAAGAGCAATACATTGCATTCCTTAAAGAATATGAAGATGTCTTCGCTTGGACATATGAAGATATGCCAGGTCTAGACCCTTCTGTAGTCATGCATCACCTAGTAGTCCATCCGGATGCTAAACCTGTTAAACAGAAACTTAGAAAAATGCATCCCAAAGTGGCCTTACTAGTCAAAGGGGAGTTAGAAAAACTCCTGAATGTTGTCTTTATACAAGCTATTGATTATGCTGAATGGATCTCAAATGTAGTTCCAGTCACCAAGAAAGAAGCTACCAAAGTTAGGGTTTGCACAGATTTTAGAGATATTAACGCTGCATGCCCTAAAGATGATTTTCCTCTTCCAAACATGGACCAAATCATTGATTTTACTGTCGGGAGTGGGATGATGTCCTTAATGGATGGATTCTCCGGTTATAATCAGATCAGGATAGCTCCTGAAGATCAGGCTAAAACAACCTTTATTACCCCCTGGGGTACCTTTTGTTGGAAAGTGATGCCATTCGGCTTAAAGAACGCAGGTGCAACCTATCAACGAGCTATGACTTATATTTTTCATGATATGATGCATGATATCCTACATGATTATGTAGATGATATTATAGCTCGCTCTATTAATGAAGATAATCATTTAGATGATTTGAGAAAAGTTTTTAATCGGTTAAGAGAATATCTTATTCGATTAAATCCAGCCAAATGCATATTCGGAGTTAAGTCCGGTAAACTATTAGGGGTTATAGTTTCTTTACGTGGTATCAAAATTGACCCTCTTAAGATTGTGGCTATCACTGATATGCCCGCACCTACCAATATATCTGAATTACGAAGTTTACAAGGTAAGCTTCAAGCTATCCATCGCTTCATCGATAAGTTGGCAGACAAAACCGGTCCCTTTCTTAAGCTCCTTAAGAAGGATGTCCCTTTTAATTGGGACGATGAATGTAAGGAAGCTTTTGAACTTCTCAAACAATACCTCCTTAACCCACCTGTGCTTTCATCGCCTAGACCTGATCGCCCATTTATCCTATATATTTCAGCTTCAGATTTTGCCTTAGGAGCTATGTTAGCTCAACTTGATGATGAGAAGAGAGAACGTGCTACTTATTATATTAGCCAAACTCTAATTAGTTATGAAACCCGCTACACAGCATTAGAAAAACTATGTCTAGCAGTCATGTTTGCTACGCAAAAATTATGCCATTATATGCTTAGTCAGAAAACCTATGTCATTGCTAAATATGATCCCTTGAGGTATCTCATGAGTCGACCTTATTTATCGGGTCGTACGACCAAGTGGGTTCTTGCTCTAAGCGAGTTTGACCTCACGTTCATAGGACAGAAGTCTGTTAAGGGTCAAATCATAGCAGATCAATTAGCTGCTGCACCCTTAGAATCTACCCATCCCCTCATCATTGAGTTTCCTGATGAATGCCTTCAATCGAGGGCAAGACCATGTTGAACAATGGTCCTTATACTTTGATGGAGCCCGATGCATGAGTGGGGATGGTGCGGGTATTATTTTAATATCCCCACAAAAACATCTTATTCCTTTGTCCTTTAAATTAACATTTGCTTGCACTAATAATATTGTTGAGTATGAAGCTCTAATCCTTGGATTACGAGCTGCCTTGGCGCTAAAAATTAAACATCTGTTAGTTTTTGGTGATTCTCAACTTGTCATAAATCAAATTAATGAAGTTTATCAGACCAGAGATGATAAATTGTGCCCATATAAAGCATATGTTTTGCAACTGTTATCCTTGTTTGATACAGTTACTTTGGAAGCTATTCCTTGAACTAGCAACCGTGCGGTCGATGCTATGGCCGCAGATGCATCTCTTCTGCCCTTGGAGTTAGATGACGAATATGCCACCATCATTATTCGTCGGCTCCAGGAACCCGCTTCAAATAAGTCATGCTTAGAGCCTTTGGATGTGTTTCTAATCAATGAAACTACTCCTGAACCTTGGTATACGGATATATTTGATTTTCTTCAAAATGGGACTTTCCCTGCCAATTCTAATAGAAACCAGCATCGGTTATTACGTAGACGAGCAAGTCGATTTGTAATAATTGGCAATACTTTATATAGGAGATCTTTTGAAGGTATCCTATTGAGATGTTTGAATCTAGAAGAATCCAAATCAGCCTTGAGTGAAGCCCACGATGGATCTTGTGGAGGACACTTCAGTGGTAGTGTCATTGCTAAAAAGCTCCTTAGGATAGGATACTTTTGGCCTACCATGGAGAATGATGCACATGATTATGTGTGCCATTGCGACAAGTGCCAGAAGCATGCTGACCTTGTCCATGCCCCTGCACAAGAACTGCAGGCTATTTCATCTCCTTGGCCCTTTTCAAAATGGGGCTTAGACATTATTGGCAAAATTAATCCTGTGTCATCTGATGGACACAAATTCATCATAACCGCCATCGAGTATTTCACGAAGTGGGTTGAAGCTATGCCTTTAGCCTCCTGCACTGGCACACAAGTCTCTAAATTTATTTTTAATCAAATCATTTGTAGGTTCGAAATTCCTGCAAATCTCATCTCAGACAATGGAACTTGTTTCAAAAATAAAGATGTTAAAAAATTATGCCAAAAATATAAGATTCAACATCGCTGGTCCACTCCCTATTATCCTCAGGGTAATGGTCAAGCAGAAGCATCTAACAAAACCTTAATCAAAATTCTCAAAATATTGGTCAATAAATCTGGCCGCGACTGGCACATTCAATTATATCCAGCCTTGTGGGCCTATCGAACTAGTGTTCGAACCCCCACTGGAACTTCACCTTTTGTTTTGGTTTATGGTGCTGAAGCCATTTTTCCCTTTGAATTAGAAGTTCCTTCTTTGGCTCTACTACTTCAAGATACCGAAGTAGGAGATGAATATCGAGCTGGCAGACTCAGTCAGTTGGAACTCCTAGATGAAAAACGCATCAATGCTTTGGAGCATCTCCGTGCCTACCAAAACAAGCTTAAAAGATCATATGCTAAAAAAGTTCGTCATCGATCCTTTGAGATCGGCGACCTTGTTTTAAAAGAAAATCAAAAAAATACTAATGCAACTAAAGATCTTAAAGGTAAATTTGAGCCCAACTGGCTTGGACCATACATTATCACTGCTAAATTTGAATCGGGAGCATACAAATTATCTACCTTGGATGGTAAAGAACTTAAAGAACCTATGAATATTATGCATCTTAAACGTTACTATGCATAAATTTGGTCATTTCATCCTTGTATATATTTGTTTAAAATATTTCAAAATCACTATCTTGTATTTCTTTCAATTTATAAATTCAAAAATACCAAAAACATTCAAAATCATCAAAATATTCAAAACTATTTGTTGTATTTATTTATGGCACTTGTTAATTCTTTCAAAAACAAACAAAAATAATAAAAATAAAAACAGCAATATTCTTGACTCTTTCGAAACCAAAACAAAATAAAGAAGAAAGAGAGAGTCAACATTCTCAAACTTCTCAAAAAAGTATTTGTATATATTTCTTCTTACAAATGTTGCAGTTATATATTTCAAATTATTTTGGATAAATTAGCATTTATTTGGAATCCCTCACTTTCACATTCACATGAATAAATATCTTGATTTTTATCTGGCATGATTACTAATCTCTCTTATATCAAAGTCCACAAAATTCAATTAAATAAAGTTTGAGCACAGAGAATTGATCTTGTTATTTACTTAAACCAAGCACATCCTTTCACAATAAAATGATTATATTTGTAATGTCCATGCTATGCTACATAGTAGAAGTGGTTTCTTGAGCGAAAAGTTTCCCCTGCTATCCTATCATGCACATGGTCTAGAATCTTTGAGAATTGGCAAAAGGACAAGCTCACCCCTACCCAGAATAAAAATCCCTTGCTCTACAGCTAATCCGAGCAAGTATCCCTAGCATAGGAAGAAAAGCAAAGTTCAAGAAAAAGAGAAAAAGAAAAATGTTATTTTATATCATTACAACAATGTTCCAAGCATTATCTCCAAAATCAAGCAAAAATACAAAAGAAAAGAAAAGAAAGCAAAAGAAAGCAAAAGCAAAAGTAATAAAATCCCTTTCCCTACCCTTTGAAAAGAAAAGAAGGGTTGATGAGCTTGAATCCCTGGAATTCTCAATTATTCAAAAACTGTGAGGTAAGCCCCATAACAGGTGGTTTGTGCCCAACCCGCTTGGCCTTGGGTAATCCCTAGCGTGGCGATATGTCTGTCACATTAGCGACCTTCTTTTGTACAGACCTATGTCTGCTTATGGATTAGCTAGCTCTTGATAATCCGACTTACATAGTAGTCTGGTATGGTTATATGCATCTAAATCATGGTTAATGAACACTTATTTGGTTCATTCAAATCACTTGTATCAAATTATCTTGCTCAAAACTGGTAAACGAACATAGCAATTGCACACACATTTGTATTTGAGAGATTTTGTGTATCATTATGATAAATCAAGATTGGAAATGAACTCACATATGCACATGGGATTCCTTATAAATCTAACTTTTGTCTTCGAGATACTTTGAAATATCTTTGCAAATTGTGTGGAACAATTTCCTTTTTCCTTTCTCGCATAAAGACAACTACATGCATAATCAAAAAAATCAAAATTTCTTTCAAACCATACACACACACACACACACACACACACACACACACCAAAATATATATATATATATATATATATATATATATATATATATATATATATATTGTCGACTTTCGCGACGATGGTATAGTTCCAGAACTTAAATGGGAGTCTTATGCCTAGCGTAAGTCCTCATCTTCATATTTTTTGTTTATTTTTAAATTAACAATCAACCATGCAATAAAACCATTATATCAACTTTTTCTTTGGATTTC
Source organism: Wollemia nobilis (assembly GCA_028583015.1). Taxonomy (NCBI): domain Eukaryota; kingdom Viridiplantae; phylum Streptophyta; class Pinopsida; order Araucariales; family Araucariaceae; genus Wollemia; species Wollemia nobilis. Next base: position 53,144 of record JAQPPZ010003910.1, read on the forward strand.
GCGATGATGGTATAAGTCTATACCTACATATTCTATGCCTAGCGCAAACCATTGTACCAATTTTTATTCCCCATTCATTTAAAATCATAAAAACATATGACTTAAATCATTCTGTTATACAATTATGTTTTTTAAAAAAAGCATGCACATTATCACTATTTCATGTCATTATGTCAATATGCAAATTTGCAATGATGGTATAATTCCTAGGGAATTATCCAAAAAATTTATCACACTTAGGAATTTATGCCTAGCAAAAATCATTTTAAAATTATTTCATGCATAATATTTTTATGGAAATCTGAAAACAAATCACCATCATCATCATCATTTGCACCATTGCACCAAAGTCTTAAGACAGTCTCTTAAGCACTCTTTTACTTTTTAACAATATTTCTATACTGGGATTAGCTTGACGACCGAGTGAGCGGCGACTCCATGAAATGGTCTATAATAGCGACAATGTCCTTTGAAATTATTGTTAGAAGTCTTTTTTTTTATCAAATCATCACATCACAAACAACCAATTTGTTTACATCAGATTATTTCATTTAAATTTTAAAGCATCCATTAAAAACCATACATATTTCCAAATGACATAATTACATGAATCATCAAATCAATCACACCAAAACATTAAAACATCATAAAAATACATAAGACAAGTCATATGATCCAAAATATCTCATCTATATATATATATCAAATGTATGTACATCATCTCAAACTTGGATTGGTATGCCACAATCTACATCTTGGCATACTCAATCCTCTCAATCATATATCCTCTGTGTCGTGTCTCGAGAACCCCTCGAGCTCTCAGCCTCATCTCCTCCCCCACCCTGAGGTGGAGGAGGTGGCCCCATCGCAGTCCGTGTGGTGCCATGAGTCCTGGATGTCGATCGTGATGATGTCCTAGATGACCCCATCACGACAGGCTCTGCAATATGAGCTGGTAATGGCACCCTCTCCTCTGCTGGCATCGCCTGGTAATATAGAGCCTGATAGAATGTAATCTGGGCCATAGCACATGCTAAATCTTGAGTGCTCGCTCCTCCGCTCCATGCTCTGAGGCATGCAATCTCATCTCTGAGCTGTGTAACCTCAGCTCGATGGCGTGCAACCTCATCCTGCAAAGTCTGCACCTGTGCCTAGAGACGGACAGTCTCCGCTCGGAGAGTCGTTGTCTCGCTGCTCTCCCTAATGTCAACACCCTTGCCCTTATCGGGCGATGGTGGCCTCTCTCTCTATGGAGAAGGGGGTCTCTCCTCCCTCCTCTCCCATTGCTATGGCCTCTGATGCGCCTGTGGTCTCCTCTGCTCTCTCCTATCGTGACCCTGTGCCGCCTCAATGGCCGCTTGGCGCTGCCTCCCCATCCGACGCACAACTGCATGAATCGGACCCTGAGCCCTCATCATCCGAGGAGGGTGGATGCCTGTGTACCAGGCATCATAGCCGTCGGCTACCCCAGCGTCGTCCCCATCCACTGGCTGAATGGGGGCATCATCTGCGTCCTGACTCCAGAATCATTGCATATCTGGAGCCCCGCTAGCTGTAGTGTTATCTCGGATAGTCCGAGAAAACTCGTAGTCTCTGAGAGATGGGATCCCCTGCTGTAGACCGAACTGCCTCAAAACTCGGTCGTACCGGTGGAGCTCCACCTCTCCCCTCTCCATCCTCAGCCAGCAGACTCGCCTGATGCGAGCCAGCTCCTGTCCATCCTCGGCCCACCCTGGATGATCTCTCCAAGGCCTCCAGGTGATCTGGTCGGAGACAAGGTCGTCTAGTAGTCTTCGGGATGCTGGCAGATCTATCCATCGTTGTGCCCCTCTTCGGAGCCACCAGTAGAAAACTCGGGGCCTCTCCCCATCAATCCCTATCAGTGGAAGCCCTACCGGCCTCCGCACCATGATGTGCTCCCAGCACCAAACCTGTAGTAGCGATGTCATAACCAGACATCGACCGCCCTTGTATACGACCCCATGAAGGATCCTATACAATCGGTAGAGTACAAAGCTCCCCCAAGCAAACCTGTACCCGTGGTCTCTCATGTCACAGACCACATCTATCAATAGCCATGGTATCCTGCATCCGCTCTGGTGGCACAGCAGAAGTCCACCTACCACCCCAACCAAAACCCGTGTGAGTCTAGATGCCCCAGGCATCTGACGCAATGACTCGATATTCACTCCGCCCTTCTCCAGGGTGAAGCTCGGATCGCCACATAGTCGCATCATCGCGTGGCCCTGATTGGCCATGGGAGTGATCAGCCATCCTTGTATGGGGATCCTCAAAATCCTCCATACATCCTCCAGATGTGGGAGTCATCTCCCCTGTCGGTAACCGAAAACATGAAGAACCCGGATACCACCTCTCTGCTAGGGCTGTCAATAGCCCCATGTCTGTAGAAACTTGTGGCATCTCTGCCACATGTTGCAAGCCGACCTGAGCCAGCTGATCTCGCTCTACCTAAGATAGAGCGGCCAAGTCATCCCTCAACCCACCATATTTCCATTCTCTGCTCTTTAGTAATCCTCTCTGCAACATAAACAAAATCAACAATAGAAATCATTAATAAATCATTAATTAAAAAAATACAAGTCAAAATAAGTTCAATTTTATAAATGATGATATCGTCCACAATTGGATGATATCGTCCCAAATTTGAGCAAATTCATCTCCGATTTCGCATGAGGGAATCGTCCCTTATTGGACGAAATCGTCCCCCTATCGTCGATTTCGCCCTTGGACGAAATCGACGATATCGAGACGATTTCGGCGAAATCGAGATGATTTCATCTCGATGACGTCGACGGCCCAAAAATGGCCGTGATGCTCAAAAATCAAGCAAATCTAGTCTAAAAAGCATGAAATTCTAAAGTAAAGCATTCTAAATTCAGTTTAGACCCTTACCCGTAGCCCGCGTCGGACCTCTGGTCGATCCGTGCATCTGTCTCGACCATTCTTGTCTCCGAGCTCTAAAAACTAGGAAAATGAAAAAATGAAGTAACAATGAATTAGGGTTTTACCCTATTTTTCTTAATTTTATTCAAAAAAATTAACAATATTTTTAAAATTTTGCTTTTCCGTGTTTTTACCTCAAACGTTCGATTTGGGTAAAAACACGGAGGGAGGCACGATTCGACAGATCGTCGCCTAAAAATGGGAATAATTTTTGCTTTCTCGTAAATCGAGAAGAACTCATCTTTAACGCATTTTCTTCAAAAAATTTGCTAAAGAGGGGGCAAAATGTAGCACCCTAAAATTGGCGCAGTAAAACCTTAAATAATTACAATTACTTTAGTAATAATTCAAATTCAAATTTTAACCCCCAAAACCGCTCCTAAACCGTCGTTTAACCCGTTTCCTCGTTTCCCATGCCATTTTTAGAGTTTGTTTTGACCGTTTGATGATATCGTCGCCGATCAGACGATATCGCCTCAGATTAGAATATTTCGTCTGGGCTAGGACGTCCAGACGATCTTGTCCCAAAACTGATTTTTCACAATTAGCCTCTGTTCCAACGGCGTCTCTAATCCGGGCAGAAGCGTGTCTGCACCGTTAGAGACCCTCCCCCATTGGAGATCTCCCAAATTGGGATGATCTCCAACCTCCTAACCTCCCTCCTAAGCCTATTTAAACTTAGGACTCCCCCTTGGCATCCCCCTGGCTGAAATTTCTTGTAACTTGACTTTACACGCACTAAAACATCCTGAATTACTATCTGCACTTGTCCTATCCAAATTTTGTTGCAGGAACCTTGTCATTCTTTAGTCGGAGCAAGCTCAGATCGTCGTAGATGATCCTGTTCAATTCGAGATGATTTTGTACCAATCCGAGATGATTTCGACTACAATCATCATTGGGGGCAATCAGTGCCTAGAGTTTGCATTTCTTCTCTTCTCATCTACTATTTTATTTTGCAATTTAGTCAATTTATTTATTATTTTTTGCTATTTTGCATCTTGGAGTTCACCCATATAGTTTAATTGCATAATAAGGTCATGATTAGCTATTAAAGTGTTGCAACTCACTTGCATTTCTATTTGGGATTATTTGTTAACATCCTTATTGTCATTTTACATCATTATCCTCTATTAGCATTGCTGCATTTTTTGTATTTTGTGTCTATTTCTCTGTTTGCAGGTCTTTGATGAATTTTTTGATGAATTCGTCAGATCTCAGACGATCCTGCAGGTCGGAGATGATCCCGTCAAATTCCAAGCGATCCTGTCTGCTTCAAGAATCAGAACCTCCATCAGACATCCGGATCAGGTATGGCTCTATAATTTAGCTTCTTCTCTCTATTTTTGTTCATATTTGTTTGTTGTATTTCATCTAGTCTGCATTTTCATAATAGAACAACTTAGATTCATTTGGCCAAACCTAGGACCCGAATGTTTAAAGATAAAACTGAACACATTAAACACATTCCCAACCTAGGCGTGGAAACTGCCATTCAAACGTTTCCTGGTGAACCCACCATCCATCGAAAAATCACCATAATACACCTCCCCCGAGAGGTGGGACCTTCGCAAGGCCTCTCAGTCCGAGGTACCGTGCCATCCTTTTCACATCCCCCTTTCGGGCACGGATCCTATAGCTTGAAGGTAAGGGTGTGAAAAATTTGGAGCGATACACTTGGTCCACCTAAAACGCCCCAAAGGTATCCATAAACCCTTTGGTCAAACCAAAAGCTCCAAGGATTCCTACAATCGCTTGGTCAACCTAAAAAGCTCCAAGGATTCTCATAATCGCTTGGTCCACCTAAAATGCCCCAAAGGTATCCATAAACCCTTTGGTCAAACCAAAAGCTCCAAGGATTCTCACAATCGCTTGGTCCACCTAAAATGCCCCAAAGGTATCAATAATCCCTTTGGTCAAACCAAAAGCTCCAAGGATTCTCACAATCGCTTGGTCCACCTAAAACACCCCAAAGGTATCCATAAACTCTTTGGTCAAACCCAAAAGCTCCAAGGGTTCCTACAATCGCTTGATCACAAAACAAATATTCAAAAACAAACAAAATAATAAAATCATCAAAAATAACAAAAAAATTGCATCTCAATTTCATGCATACTCATAAAAATCCAAATACAAAAAAATAATAAACTGCATTAGGCATCGCATCCATACATTGCATATTTGCTAGTCATACATGTCACAAGCACCATAGACTATAATTGCTAGGCAGTTCCAGCAGTTTCCACATTTTTTGATTTTATAAACACATCCATCTAGAATAACACCATTCACATTTTAGCATAGTTAGTTGTCTCCTAATGAATTTAGGGTTTTTGCCATTCAGCTGTCTTTAAATTTCTAACCCAAAACTATACAAAGTCAGACATATTTTACAAGGGTAGAGTTTTACTTGGATCACACCTCATTACATAACATCCCTACACAAGTTAACACAAAATAATTCCCAAGTTGTGTGAATGCAAGAGAAACCTACAAAGTAGTCTAGGGTACCAAAGGTGAAATGTTAGCCTGTTCATCTCCCTGTGCGAATGGTTCAAGAATGCTGAGAATTGACAAAAGGACAAGCTCTTCCCCCTCCAATACACCATAATAAAAAGTGGTTTTCACCACTAACAAAAATCCCAAAACACCTTTGATCCCCAAAGTCACAAGGATTTGTACTATACATCCCTAACAAGGATGGGTAGTCATCCCCAAGGCCTAAAAGGATCAATGCAATTTACACCCAAAATTCTAAAAATCCATCATCACAAACTTCTAAAACACATTTGGTCCCCATAGTCATAAGGATTCGTACTACACACCCCTGACAAGGATGGGTAGTCATCCCCAAGGCCTGAAATATCAATGCCCTTACATAATAACATCCGTAATCACCTTTGGTTCCCAAGGTCGTAAGGATTCGTACTACACGTCCCTGAAGAGGATGGCTAGTCATCCCCAAGACCCAAAGAATCAATGCCATTCATAAACTAAAAACCTATGAGCTCAACTTTGCAACCTATAAATGCAAAATCAAATAACAGTGGTTATCACCACTATTCAAGTCCTTGCTCAAAAAGAAAAACAAAAGCAAAAAATAAACAGTGATTTTCATCACTATGTATACAAGCAAGTATCCCAACAAGTTGAGCAACTAAAATATGCCTGAACTTGAATCCCTATAATTCTAAACATTCGAAAAACCATCTAGGTGATCCTCATTACGGGTTTGGTGGACAACCTACCTGACAATGGTGGTATCCTAACCGCATGATGATATTTCTATCACATTACCTCTGCGTGTGAGCAGACCAATGTTTGCATGTGGATGAGCTAGCTTATGGTACCTTAGTTTGTCCCATGGATTAATTTTGCTAAATACAACAACAGAGTTAGTGGAGCTACTTAGGTGATCCTCAGTACAGGTATGGTTGACAGCCCATCTGGCACTGGCGATATCTTGACAAATACCACATAAATAAACTCAATTGCACACACAGGGATGTGAAATAACTTGGTCAAACTCAAGTCTAATTCATACCTTGTTCAAAAATCTTGTGAGATAAATGTACAATCTTGGATAGTTAGTTAAAACATCTGGATCTCAGAAAAGATTAACTACATTTTAAAACAACTGGTACATTTCATTACTTACATAAACATCAAAAAATATGAAAAATACCAAAACAAAATTCACACATGCAAAGTCATTCCACAAAGCCATCACATAGTCCAGAACACCAGTAAAGCCTGTACAGTCTATGGTGCCATCGACAAGTTACCAACAAATCATTTCATCCATTCCATATGCATACATCATATAATTAGAAACATCGCATTCATGATAACACATGCATACATCATCATAAATAAATGTGCATAAATAGCAAAAATAAATCATGACCATTGTATAACCAAAAAGAAAATTCATGTATATATCATCAAAATGCCCATAGGCTACAATGATTCGGTCCTTTGACCTCGTAAAACAACAAAAAAAACTCAAAAACCCTCGAGCCTAGGGCGTTAGCCACCATGATAACGTAGGATCGGTGCGACGGGAACTACCCCCCATGGTGTGGGTCCTATGCAACCTCTCAGGGTGACTGCTGCTAGCCCCCTCATCATGCCCACTATTGCTCCCCTCATCCATCTACCTACGATAAGACGAAGCTGACTTCTAAGTATCGCCTTATCTCGTCTAGCGTGAAGACCCACCTCTAGGGAGCTCAGGTAACTGCCCACTAAGGCAGATAATCTTTGCCTCAAAATCCATTCGGTTTTGAAACCAATCCACCTCCCACCGATGGTACGTAGACACTACATCATCGTGCTACACCAACTGAGTTCACAGGAGATCCCTCTCCCATGTAGCATCTGTGTCCCCATCCTATCAGTGGTATGCAACAAATGCGTTCTCCTACTCAACCAACTGAGTCTGTAGGAGATCCCTCTCCTACAAAGCCTCCCCAAGCTCCTCATCCCATCTCTAAAGTAGATCCTCCAATCATGCTATCTTAGCATGATCCCTCACCTCCACACCCTTTGGGACAGCCTGGTGCATAGGTGTATCCAGGACTACGGGCTACTCTGTCTCCCACTGCTTTAGGATGTCCTACATATCCAATTGCTCTGGAATCCCAAAATCATCCCCCCTAAAGCTGTCAACCTCCACCATGTTCGCATCCTCAAGAGGAGCCCCCAAACCCTCTCCCGATGCCTCTGCACCCTCACCACCTACTGCTATCGCCTCTGGACCCCCTAGAGGCCCCTCGCCTTACCATCACTGAAACGTCCACCACTAGTCATACTCAGCGATCGTCTCGATGTTGTCCATGTTAGGGAAATTGATCATTGCATCTGACTCCTCACCCAACTGTGCGATGATTGGCCAGTATAGAGTCCTCTCATCACCCCAATGCTGATAGATCATGGGCTCACCAGGTAACCCCTGGCACACCCCAAACTATTGCGTCACTCGAACATATAGGAAATACTCCTACTCGGTCCTATGCCACCCGATCAGCCATCTCCCCCTGCACACCCATCGAAGCCACTCTCTAGCCTCAATCCAGGCTGGAAAATATTGATATGGGTGCTAGAACACCTCCCCTGGAGCAAGCCAAGCGAAGTCATCGACATAATTCCCTACAACACTTTCCCATCACCGACTCTGCCCCTTCTCCTTAGATCGCTGCCATAGAGTCGCATAACCTATATTTCTATCCACCATCTTTGCCTGAGTAGTCCATGGCAAACCCTATGACCGCTCCACCACTATGTGTTGCCACCCCCAACACTACAACAGGTAGGTGCATCCAATCCCCCTTCACCTCTGATAGCGAACCTTGTACAACTCATTATAAAGCTATGGTAGAAGCATCTGTCCCCATCTCATAATCAAAGGTGCCTCTGTCAGACACTCAACCAATCTGAACACTACCTCCAATAGGTTCCATGGGAACCTCATGCTTGAGGAGTCAGGCAGTAGCATGTTAGAGTTGAGGGTCATCAGTAATGCATGCCTCACCCCCAACACGCCCCTCTCTAGCCACCATCGCACCAAGATACCGCCAATCAAGCAATCCCCATCTGCCTTATCCACTGGGCTATCCACCCCCATCTCCACCCCATTCCTGAAGCACTATGTCAGCACTGTTGTTCACTGATCACATGAAGTAGTCTAAATAGGAAGCCCATCTATCAAAATCCATAGAATCTGATAGACATCCTCTAGAGTCACCGTCATCTCCCTTGTTGGGATATGAAAGGTATTAGTTTGGGGATCCCACAAGTTGATCAGGGTCATCAGATAGGCCCGATACCCCACCATAGGCTCTAATCGAGTCACCTACTTGAGCCGAAGGGCATCAAGCCACTCCCAGTCAGCCATAGTCAATGCCTCCCGCGCTTTAGAGAACACCATCGGTACATGGTACCGGCTCTTCACAACCTACAAAAGGACACAAAACAAAAACATTAAAACATGAGAAAATAAAACAAAAAATTGTACAACACTAAAACAAACATACATGATTTCTAAATGCAAAAAAATTCATAAATGTACAACCTACACATTAGCAGAATTCCAGTACGTACATTAATATATAAACAAAAACAAACCAAAAAAATCCATTTTGTCAGTTCCTAGGGTTTTTAACTCTAGTATCAAACTGACAACTACACAACAAAAAAATTCACAAACACATTTGTCAGTTCCTAGGGTTTTTAACTCTAAGTTCAAACTAATAAATAAACAAAAACAAAAAAATTCAAAAACCAATTTGTCAGTTCCTAGGGTTTTTTAACTCTAAGTTCAAATTGATAAATAACTGACAAAAAAACAAAATTCAAAAACAAATTTGTTAGTTCCTAGGGTTTTTTAATTGTAATTTCAAAATGATAAATAACTGACAAACAAAAAAAATTCAAAAATAGATTTGTCATTTCCTAGGGTTTTTACCTCTAAAATCAAACTGATAAATAACTACAAAAACAAAAAAAAAATCACAAACCAATTTGTCAATTCCTAGGGTTTTCATCCTAGTCTAAACTGACAAACGAACAAAAACAAAATTCAATAGTTAACCTAGGGTTTTCATCCTAGTCTAAACTGACAACAATACAAATACAAAATTAAACAGTTAACCTAGGGTTTTCATCCTAGTCTAAATTGACAAAAAAAAAACAAAATACAACAAACAGTTAACCTAGGGTTTGACCTTAGTCTAAACTGATGAACAAACAACAAACACCATAAAAACAAAGTGAATTTTTTGACCTTTGTTTCAACTAGGGTTTTTTACCTTAGTTTGCACAAAATCAAATCTAACCTAGGGTTTTTAACTCTAGTTTAAAACAAAAAAATCATTACAAACAACTCTCGGGTTTTTTACCTTAGTTTACAAAAATCAAATTTTAACCTAGGGTTTAAACTACAAAAAAAAATCAAACAAAATACCAACTAGGGTTTCTAACTCTAGTTAAACAAAAATAAAAATTTTAACCTAGCATTGTCATTTTACTATCAAACTAAAAAATCCAACACACACTAAAAGTTTTTAGTTCCTAGGGTTTAACATTCGTTTAAAACTGATAAACACAAGAAAACAACATAAAAACATTTTTTTATAAGTTTTCAATCTTAGTTTAGAATAGGGTTTTCTTTTTTTAGCTTACAACACACAAATTCACACACAAAAACAAACATTTAACTAGGGTTTTTATTTTTTTACATCGAAAAACAAATACAAAAAAAAAAAAAAATGAATTGCGATTTTAAAACTGTAACATAAACAAGCAAAATAAATATGAGGATCACTCACTGGTCTCGCTTAGGCTCCACCACTTGATGATTATATTCGTAAAATCATGGTGTCTAAGAAATTTGACAGCGCTCCGCTACGCGAACTTGACCTCCTCCTCCTCACAGCTCTCAAACGCTAGGAAAAACAAATGCAAATGAGCCCAAAACCTATTTTTGGCCCTTAAATAGGCTTTTAGGCCTACAATCATCCCCCCATGGTATGAGCACTCTATTTAGTGCTCATCCCACCTTGGGATGATTACTAACCTAGTATTTGTCCCACCCAGGGACAATTACAGAGCAAAAATTTCAAAAACAACAAAAACTGCACCAAAATGCACAAAAAAATAGCAATAAAACTTACCAATCAAAGGGGCATTTGTGCCTACAATTATGGGCATGAAAAACCAATGTAGGGGTCACAAATCCTCCTTATCCTACTCCCTAATAAGGCTACCATAGCTATAACACTCCAAGGGACAATGGATTTGCGAGACTTTCATCCCCAAACGACGTCACAAAAAGGGTCCAAACCCAACCAAAAGTAGCAATAAAATTGTCAAATGAAGGCGCCTTTGTGCCTGACCTTATTGGCATCTAAAACATACATTGGGGTCACAAATTATCATTATCCTACTCCTTAAGAAGGCTACCATAGCTAGACCGCTCCCCGGGAGGATGAACTTTTGACAATTTCAGCTCCAAAATATGTCACAAAAAGGGTTCAAACCCACCAAAAATAGGTCAAAATGTTTGGAAACTACAGAACCATTCAATGTACAACAACTGAAGACACCCTTACACAAGTCATCTTGGGTCAAGTGACTCATCGATTTTCTCATGTCGGTCATTCCCTCATCGATTCGTCACTTGAGGGGGTAGTCACACTTAGTCACCAATCAACAAAAACACACCCAATCAAGGAAATGGCATGCATTCAAAGGATCATTGACAAAGACAATCACGCTTCTCCTTGGGGCAGAAAACAAGCAATAATCACAAGCTGATCAAACACTTGGCATTCTAGAATCATGAACTCAAGGTTCCCACAAACAAAATGTTGTGCCCTTTGCCTATTCATGACTAAACAATGTTCAAGATCAAGTAACACCTCACCAAAAAAAGGTTAACACTTGAATTAAGCTCCTTAGCTCGTCAGAAGCAAGGATTCAAGAATGCGTGCCCTTTCCATACTTGGGGCATCAAAAGTTGGTTAGGTTATTGAGAAACCCTAATAATTAGTGCTTTGGTTATCTATTTTTGCTCAGCGCTATGCCTTGCAAAGTGCTTCCCAAAAAGGGGCATCTATAGACACCAAAATAGCACCAATCTGATTATGTGATGACAAGCACTGATTGAAGTGACATACATAGCCCCTAGGGCAGCCCCCAGAGGTTCAATAGTGGTCCTAACCACTCCCACAATAGTTTTGGAAGGTCAGAGGTCAATTTTGCACCTTTCTAGCACTTTGCTCCTACTCGTCCCACCCTGGGATGATTACAAACTGGTATTCGTCCCATCTAGGGACGATTATCAGCATTCGCTCCAGGGTGGGATGAATAGAAGGTTTGACTGGAAAAAAGTGAAACCTCAATAGGTCCACCACTTAACTACGCCTTCAGGGCATGCAATTGTGAGGAACGGATTCAAATTAGAGAGAGAGACTTCAGTCATGCATACCTTGATTATGGAGGCCTCATGCAAGGAGACTCCAAATTAGGGAATAATATTTTCTCCAAAAATAGGGCAAGCAAGTCAAGTGGCACCCTCACATGCACATTCAAAGAGAGAGACCCTAGGTCTATAAATTGGTGAGTCTTCTCACCCCAAAATGAGGAAAAAGAAGGAACATTTGGAGCAACGAAGTGCTACCAAATTACATCCTCACCCATCGTTTGTGCTTTCACATCCTTGATCTCTCTTTTGGAAGGGAGGTTATTGGGTGATTATTGGAAGCACAATCCGAAACCAAACTTGAAAATTTGGCCACAATACCCCACCAAATTTGCCAACACAACCCCATAAGAGGTTTTGGACCCATCCCAAGTGGATTGGTGCTGAAACTAAGTCCCAAACGGTGGGCATCCTGCCCCTGGGTGCCCCCACACTATTGTAGTTCTAATCACCCCATCTCAGAGCGATTAGAAATCTATGGTAGATTTCCTTGATTTTTCTTTTTAATTTGATTCTAGGTTATTTACATATGCTGCTATTCAAGTTTCATGTGATTCTGACAAGTTTTGGCTATGATTTTATCATTTCTCGCTTTTGCTAACATATAGGAAGCACCATCGAATACGGGGTGATCAAGGCCAAATTTGCAGAATCTAACCTTTTGGATCATCCCAAAATGCCCCATTTTGTCTAACCCCAAATTTGTAGGTATTTTTGAGAGCTCTATACTAGACATTTAGGAGGTGGCTTTCAGACAGGTTATGACAGTCCTAATCGTCCCATCCTAGAGTGATTAGAAATCTGTGCAAGATTTTTGAACTATTCCTTTTGCAGTGGCTTCCTAGTAATATTTTATTGCTTCTACCAAATTTTTAGCTTATTATGATATGTTTCAATTATCATTTTAGCTATTTTATATATGCACTAACCGCGGGCCTTAGGGATCGCAGGTTTCTTTCCATCTGCAGATGCTACTAACCATTTATTGTTTATCTGAATGTAGGATCTCGATACTAGAGGGGCAGCAAGGAACCATAGACATATTAATGCAAGTGGCGGTGATGTTTGGTTCACCCATTTTCAATGTGGGCACATGGAAGATCTCAAAGGGGAATATATCATTCATGGTGTAATAAAAATATGTCCGACCCTCCTAGCCCCTAAAAAAGGAGGAGACGTATTGTAACCCGATTTGGAGCAAATTAATAAAATAAAGGGCTGCACCTTTTACACTTGCTTTTAATCTCATTTCAGTTTGTTGGTTTTCATTCTTTTCATGCATTCTCGTTCGTAGGACTTAGCGTTGCATTTCCCATTTTTTTTTGCTTTTGTATCCTCATGCTTTCAGTATCAAACAAGTTTTTAAAAAATTCCATATCTGTAAACATATAAGATTGGTGTTTGATTACCTGGTCTACCAGAAAGGTGGTATACTTTGTCAATTTTAAAACTTCTTGGATGTGCTCGACTTTAATGTTGAACATCGATCGATTTTTATTCTCTCAAAATATCCTTGTTCTTTCATCATACGCCACCGCCAGCCATGCCATAGAATCTGAGGAGAAGTGAAATTTTGGACATACCAACTTCCCAAGGTTACTATTCCATCTTTTGTTCCTAGGGAAACCTTTGTACTATAGCCTCTGTGCTTTGTGAAACAAATAGGCCATTATCCATGGGGTTCGGTCATCGTTCTCCATCACACAAGAAAAACTATTGATACATGCATTGTTGATCTCATACTACTGCGCTGGGGTAGGTCTTTTATCAGCTCCACACTTCTAAGAAAATTCATACATGGTTCTACCAGGAATAGGTGGTCCAGACATCACAAAGTATGGTGACATATTTGTGATAAATTGCATGGCTTCCCTAGTGTCTTTGGGTATAAAAATGTCTCCCCATGATGCCATTGATCTCATGGTAGTAGATAGGGTCCTTCTGTGACTGTGAAGCTTGAAAATATTCTTCTATCTGTATTTTTTGTGTATCAACTTCTACTATTAGCTCACCAAGGTAGTAGCCTTGATTGTGTTTGTGAGCTCATATACAGGGTGGTAGAATGGGTTTGATAATTTTGCATATTTTGTCATTAATATGACACCACCGATTGATGTTTAAAATTAGCCAAAGAAAATTTGCCAATGCATCTTTTTTTTGGAGTTGAGCATTTATGACAGGTAATGTATTTCATCCTACGTGCCCTAGGACCTTTTAATTTGTGTGCCTGTAATCATCAAGACTTCAGATATTTGTCGTTGGAACCCTTTTTATCTTACATGGAACTAAGATGTGTAATGGGGGTAGTTTTCGCTTTGAATATCATGCCACATCAGACCTGAACGATAACTAAATATTTGGGATTGATTATACTTCACTCAGGCAATAATCACCCTCAGGATCTTTGCAAGATTTGGTATTTGGTGTGAGTTCCTACTGTTATTATCTCGGAAGCCCTTAGCTTCCTTGAGTCAACCATGATCAAGCACTACCGTCGGATGTGCTTCTTTTTTATCGCAACCATGAATTTTTTTTAAAACCTATAGGTTAGTTATTCGAAAGAAAAATATGCTCTAAACCCTTTTTTATTTTGATCAATAAGGATGATAATTAATTATGGGTTTAAAGCCTTGTCAAATGTGTTTTAAAAATTTAATTAATCAAGTGTTAATTCAAGCCCACCTTTTGATTTACCTTTAGTTTGCGTGCTACCGTTGGATCTGAGTGGAGGTAAGCACATCCATTAGATTTGTAAGAGATGGCCATTCGTTTAGCCCATTTGTATTCTTTTGTTTGGACTCTAACTCATTCATGACCATCAGATCTTCTTGCTCCTGATGAAGCACTGTTGTTAGATCCCTATGGTTGATTCATCGCTTTAAAATTTTGATTCGCTCTCTACCGTCAGATCTTGGAAAGGATTAGCACAACCGTTGATGTCCCAGGACCTACATGGTCATTAGTCTACCTTCAATAATTTTTACCCATGCACACCATTGGATCTGAGTAGAGATGAGTGCCATCATCTAATATTTTGAAAGCCAATATTTTACTAATATTCTAATTTGGCATGACCGTCAGATCTCGATTGAATGTCGGCACAACCATTGATATCCTTCAACCTACGGGGTCAGTTACTTAAGAACATATAATTCTAAACCTTGATTAAGCAGAAATGGGGATGATTAGCCAATGTGCTTAAACCCTTGTTAATCCCATTTAATATTTTTAATTAATCACATGGGGACTTTACTTCTTTATGCACCTTTGTAAGAGCGCTTCTATCGGATTAGGTTTTAGAACAAGCATTGTTGTTCAATCTATCCAACTTGCTCGATGATTATTTCAAAGGGGGTGTGTATTCTTAATTACTTTTTGGACCATGGTATTTTAATGTGTGGTTTAATTAAATCAAGTGCAAACATCGATCTTGAGTTCATTCGAGCACTATCGTCCAATCTATTAGAATTGCTCACTTTTTAACTGGCAACTTTGACCTATGATGACTTCATTTTAAAGTTTTGACTCTTTGGAGATTACACAATCATCATATTAGGTTTAGATGGTGTGCTACCCTTAGATTAATCTTAATATGATCGTTGTTTAACACAAAGAGGCGTATACCCTCAAACCTTAATTAATGTTTCTTTTAATGAGGGTTTAATCAAACTATGCGCATCCATTGATATTTACATTTTGTTTGATTGCTATCGTCAGATCTATTGGATTTACCCAATTTTTAATTAAGATCTTGATCCATGTTGATTCTTTAACCTTTTGAATTTTTGGAGAGTGCACATCCATTGGATTTGGCTTGGATCAAGTGCATCCATCAGATCCATCGGAGTTGTACAAATTTTAATCATTTCTAACCTTAGGTTATAATTCTTTTAGACCATTAGACTTATCATTCGGGTTTCTTCATGAAAGAGCATCCGTCGTATTGGTTTTGATGATGCGCTACCATCATATTAAGCCT
This sequence comes from Wollemia nobilis, assembly GCA_028583015.1. Lineage (NCBI taxonomy): Eukaryota > Viridiplantae > Streptophyta > Pinopsida > Araucariales > Araucariaceae > Wollemia > Wollemia nobilis. Next base: position 69,070 of record JAQPPZ010003910.1, read on the forward strand.
AATATGAATCTTATATACTTTGAACATGGTCCTTGACTTGTTTGACTTATCAATTGATTGATTTATTAAAGTGCCTATCATCCAATTAGAACTGAGTCAAGCGCGGCCCTTGGATTAAATATAAGGTGCTTTCCTTTTAGTTAAATGGGGTGCATACCCTCAAGATTTTAACTTAAAATACCTTTATGTGAATTTAAATTTTTGGTACTTAGGCCAAGGTGCTTGATTGGAATTTCCCTTACTCTAGAATACCTTAGGGCTTTAAATATTTATCATTTGATTTAAGCCTAAAGAAAACTTTATTTTATGAGGTTCAAAGCTAGGCTTTGTTAAATATCTGATTAATAAAATTTTTCCATAACCTTTATTAATATATTATAAATAAAAGGCACACACTTATTAATAACCAAGGTTAGAATTATCACACAACCCATGAAAATCTAAAAAAAACTCTCACCAACTGAAGAAGCGACCAACATTATTAACAATCTGATTAAACTTAAAATTTTAAATTTAGGGGTTTCAAAGTTTATTCAAATTTAGCTCCAACATAGGCTTTGACTGGGACAATGTGTTGAAAACATGAAGCACTTGAGAACCACAAAATATCCTTGTTTTATTTGCAAGAATTTGGACAAAAAATCAAAATCTTCAAGGCTGATAAACAAAACTTAAAAACAACAAAACATCACAATTTTAAAACTGAAAGACTACTCTAGTAACCAGACATCAGGGTCTGAGAGTATTAAAAAAAAATTGTTATTTCCTTTCATTCACTTTCTAGAAAAGTAGGGCCAAAATTTAGAAACAGATGAGCTTTTGAAATTATTGTAATGCTTGTTCTAGCTAAGTTATAAGATATGATTACACAAAATTTTTCAAAACCCTTTTGCTTCATCATGTTTAAGCCCATGTGTGTGTTTGTGTATTCATTTTTATTTCTAAGTCTTTTAGAACTTTGCCATATCTAAGCAAAACAATTAAGCCTAATATGTGATTTCACTCCAAAAAAAATTTACCATTCTACAGGGCTCCACTACCATTCAAGCATCTATAGCCCCGGTGGAGTTGCTTTTAATCCCATATGGTTTTACCCTACTGCCAGTCAAGCATCTATAGCCCCGATGGAATTGCTTTTAATCCCATATGGTTTTACCCTACTGTCAATCAAGCGTTTATAGCCCTAGTAGAGGTTTTCCAAGATATCTCAAGTAGTGACTCAACTTAACTTTGTTTTTTATTTTTCTTTTTTATAAGAGAAGTACTTGGATATATAAGCAAATTGTGCAATGAGTATGCCTAAGTTGAGGATTAGTTTTTGGCTAAAAGGATGAGTGTAATTATTTTTAGCTTAACCACCCTCTCAAAGATAACTTGGTTATTTGGACCTTTGAAGTCACTTTAAGTATCATTTATAATGTGAGGCTTTGACATGATGCTTCAATCAGTTTTGTTTTTCTTCTATTTTATCTCATATCAAACAACTATTGCATAAACATTCATATTTTGAAAATTGTAAAACTCATCAAAGTCTAAAATAAATCTCCTTTTTCCTTATCATTTTTGGTGGAATCAATAGTAATGTATACTCATCAAACGAAGAATGTCATGTGTACAATAAACTCAACATTAAACTAAACAAGAAAAGAAAATCTAAAAAGTAAAACACTATATTTTTGGGATTTACTGTTCTTTTCATTTCATTTTTTTTATATTATATATTATTATTTTTCTTTTATTTTAATTCACTTTCAACAAGGATTGTAAATTTTGAGGTGTTGGCCATTAATAGGAATAACCATCATTTCACCCTGCAAGGCCTACAACTTGTATGTATTCTGACTGATAACATGGGCTATTTGGTATGGACCAATCCATTTAGGTTCAAACTTACCTTTTTCACCATGTTTATCATTTTTAGGATCCCAATAGATGACTATATCTCCCTGAGAAAAAAGAGTGCCCTTGGCTTTCTTATTAAACAATTTCATGGTTTTATGAGTTTGTTCCATCATTTTATTAAGGGTCTCTCTTCTTTGTTCTTCCAATAGGACAATTTGGTCAAGCCTTCTCTATATGGGGTTGGGGTTTTCATGGTCTTGCAATAAGAGGAAAAGTGCCATTTTTTCTATTTTTGAAGGTAATAGCGCTTTCTCTCCATAAACCATATCATAGGGGGTTCTTCCTATGTTTATTTTAACAAACAACCTATCAGCCCATAAAGAAAATTTAAGTTCACTATCCCATCCCCTTTTATTCTTGCCTAATGACCTTTTTATTCTGGTTATTACATTTTTATTTGATGACTTAGCTAAACCATTTCCTTAGGGGTAATAATTAGTAGAATGGGATAATTCAATTCCATATTCAACACAAAATTCTACCATTTCATATGAAACAAAATATTGTGCATTATCTGTAAATAGATTTTGAGGAACCTCAAACTTGGTCAGAATGTTTTCTTCCAAGAATTTGATGATAGTGGTAGTATTGGATGTTCTCAATGGTGGAGCTTCTACCCACTTGGTGAAGTAATCTGTTGCACTTATGATCCACTTGTGCTAGCCATATGAATTAGGCTTTATCTCTCCAATTAGGTCAATACCCCATTGTGTGAATGGTGCTTCAATGATTACTGTCTTGAGGGGAATGGCAGCCAAATGCTTCTTTCCTGCAAAAACCTATCAGTTATGACAATTCCTAACATGTTTATATACATATTTAAAAATGGAAGGCCAATAATATCCTGCTCTCATTATTTTATTAGTTATAGCTCTTGGAGAAAAATGTCCTCCATAGAAACCATCATGAAATTCATTGATTATTTTTGGGACTTCCCTTTCATATAAAAAGGCTAATAATATTCCACCAGGGTGTTTCCAGTATAGCACACCATCCTGTATGTAATATTTATGAGCTTGAATCTTGACTGACCTCATTCTGTTTGTTGACATATCTTTAGGGAATGATAGATTTTGTAAGTATGACAATATTTCTTCATACCATTTGCATTCAGTATTATTGATTCTTATGACATCATATGCCTCATCTATTGTGAGAACATTTTCAAACCCTTCTTATTTTTTGGCCAATAATTTTGCTAAACCCTACCCTTTGATAGTTTTAACTATTTTAAATTCAGCATCATATTGCAGAAGCTTTACCATCCACCTTGCTGGTCTTCCTAATGGCTTTGATTGGGAAAAAATATCCTTTATTGCTATAAAAGGAATACAACATTAAACAGTATTTGAGCCAAATATACCTTTGAAGTGCTCTAAATATTGTATGACTGCATAAGCATATTTTTCTAGCAAGGTGTATTTAATATGTGCTCCTTTTAGTCCTAAGCTCATGAAGGCTATTGGAATTTCATTATTTTCATCATATTTATGTGAAATAACTGTAGTTATAGAATGTTCAAATGCATAAGAATAGATGTTAAAATCCTTTGCATAATCTGGGTAGCTTAGGGCTGGTGTGGTTGATATGGCTTCTTTGATCTTGTTAAATGATTCCATATTTTCCATTGTCCATATTATTTCTCCAGTTTTCTTAACCATGTAATTTATGGGTTTGGTCATCTTTGCAAAATTTGGAACAAATATTTTGATGAAATTTATCTTGCCAAAGAATGACCCGGCTCCTTTTAAATTTCTAGGAGGAGGAATTTTAGAAATGGCTTCAATTCTATCTGGATCAATGCTTATTCCTTTTTTTGAAACTATGTGTCCTAACAACTTTCCTTGTGTAGTCCTAAATATGCATTTTTTGGGATTCAAAGAAATTCCAAATTCCTTGCACTAAGAAAAAACTGTAGTTAAATGTTCTAGATGATCTTCTAGATTCTTAGAAAATATTGTGATATCATCTAAGTATACAACTACAATTTTGAACATTAATCCTTTAAAGGTAAATTACATTGCTCTTTGAAAAGTAGAACCTGCATTCATTAGTCCAAAAGGCATCCTTAAATATTCAAATGTGCCCCAGGGTATAGTGAATGCTGCCTTATGTCTATCTTCTAGATTTATCTGAATTTTATTATACCCTAAAAATTCATCTAACAGAGACAATCTTGTTGAACCAACTACTTCTTGCAATAATTGTTCCATGTTGGGTAAGGGGCAATTATTTTTTAATGAAATCTTGTTTAAATTTCTAAAATCTACACAGATTCTAATATCCCCATTCTTTTTTCTAACTAACACTAAATTGGATATCCATGAAGAAAATCTTACCTTTCTGATTATTTTGGAATCCAGCAACTTTTGTACCTCCTTTTGCATTATTGGGTGCAAATTTGGATTATATTTCCTTTGTTTCTGTCTAAATGGCTTAGAATATTCTTTCGGGGATATTATGTGTGTCATTACATCTATTTTGAATGTTTTCAGATCTTCATAAGTCTAGGCAAAATGTTCTTTGTTTTTTTTAATAAACTGATATATCTAGCCTTTTCTTTAGACGGTAAAGCCATGTCTACTTTCACTATTCTAGGCTCTTTCATTGAACCAATATTAATATCTTCAGATATTTACTTCTCTGTGTAAAGGTTTATAAGCTTTGTCAAAATCATCAAATAGAATTTCTAGAGAAACTAATCCTTTGGGTATCTTATTAGTTTTCAACTGGATTACTTCTACTAGCTCTCCTATTTGGTCTTTTAGCTTTTCTTCATATTTTTCATCACAGATTACATTTGCATACTGATTTTGCAGAGTCATAAAATCTTTAATATCTATGTCATCCTGAAAGACCTGTAGATATACTATGTTATCTGGCACATAATATTTATAAACTAAAATAGTTGGGAATCCATCCATATATTCTATAGTTATCTTTGGGTGATCTAGACCTGAGGTGTTTATAGCTAAAAGATCTGCAACATGATTGTGTTCTCTAGGAATATATGAAATGTTGAAAGCCAAAAATTTATCAATTTATTCCAACACTACATTTCTATATTGCTTAAGCCTAGGATGTTTAGTCTGATATTTACCTTTGATCTGTAGTATAATAAGCTTTGCATCCCTTGTTACATTCAAGTAGTTAATGCCTAGATCTTTTGCTTTCCTTAGCCCTAGTAGTAAAGCTTCATACTCAGCTACATTGTTTGTGCAAGGAAATTGCAGTCTGTAAGGAATACCAAGGTAGTTTCCTTTAATATCAATCAAATTTATACCCGCACCTGCTCCAGATTGGGATTTAGCTCCATCAAAAGACATGGTCCACATTTCTCGAGTCAAAACTCTATTTGATTCAGCATCTACTATTTTTATTTCTCGATCCATGTTCTTTTCTTCTGGTACTTCCACCAGGAATGGGTTGTTCCATACTGAATAAACTCCCATCCCTTTTTCTTCCATAGAGTTAACTAAGTTAATAATGATATCATATGTTTAAATTAACTCTAAGGAGTGTTTGTTGAATGGTTCCCTTCTCAAAATTATATTCTCCTTATCTGATATTGGGATTGTAGCATAGGACCCATCCAATTGAATTGAACCTCCTAGTTGTTCTTCCCAATGTCTACTGAGTAATAGTGATAAAAATGGGTCAACATCAACTACTGCAACATCCATGACAATGCCTTTTTTGGGGTGTTTATCTAGGAAAACTAACAATCCATTTATCACCCCTACACAAGGAATTTGCCTACTATCCATTACAGAAATAGGGGCAAAATCTCTAGTACAGATTAATCCCATTTGGTCAACTATTAGCTTAGGCATGATATTATGTGAAGCTCCACTGTCTAGCATGCAATTATGAATCACATATATTTTCCCTTCATTTGAAGTATATATTAATGACACATAAAAGGGTCTGACAGAGGATGGTGATCTTGTATCATGTTGATTTTTTCTAGCAGCATGGCAAGTTGGGTCTTCTTTTTGTTCTACTAATCCAAATGCTCTGCAAACTTGCTCTTTGTACTGTTGAACTTTCATAAGTTCTCCAAATGTGATATTAACCTTTTGCTTACTGAGTTATGACCCAACATCAAATTCTATCTTCTTTATATCTAGTGGTTTATTACTTTCTTATTTGGGAATTTCTTCCTCTAATTCTATTACTTCAGGAGTAATATTTTTAGGGTTACTATCAGTTTTCTCTTTACTAATATTTTTATTGGTGAAAGTTTATTTTCTTGTTTCACTTGTAGAAGCTTTCTATGTCCTTTTAGGGACTATTCTATTCCTTAAATTTAGAACATGGGTTGCCTCTAATTCTTCAACCTCTTGAGCAGTGGATATTAATTTCCCTTGCTTCATCTTATCATATCTTGACTCATGTGATTTCTGCAAGATTTTAGTTCCTTCAATTACTAAAATTTGTTGATGATGATTTGAAGCATATTTATCCATGTCTTCTTCAAACAACATTTCTTTGGATTCATCTTCAATGGGCCAACATGTATTGCTTCTTATATCCTCTTCTGATTCTGCATGCATATCTACATTATGCTGATCACTTAAGTGAATTTCACATGCATCAGGGTTATGGGGTGCATCACAAGTAGAGCAAAAATAGGGAAACCTGACTTCTACATTAGCCGATGGTATAGGGTTAGGAACATTGTTCTGATCCCTATCAGAATCTCTATTTTTCCAGTTATTGTTCCCATTACCTCTATTCCTATTTCCTTATTCAAAACCATTGTTATTTCCCCAATTCTTATTGTAATTTTTCTTAAAAGGAGGATGGTTGTCAACATGTGGTCACTCTATTTGTGAAGATTCACCATTATTTCCATTTTTTTCAATTCTTGCTAACCTATTGTTCATGTTATTGACAATCTCAATCATTTGACTGGTCAATTTCTCCACTAGATCAATTTTAGTTCTTCTTTGTATATCAAATGCCACTCTTTTGGGTTTTCTCTTAGGTAGGTTGACCTCTAGAGAAAAGGGCTTCATCTTACCACTGTCAAACATATTTCTTTCTATATTCATTGCTTTTTTCATACAACCATCAATGGTAATGGTTTGTTCTTGCCTTAATTCATAGTTAAACTCTCCTTGAAAAGCATTCTTATAAAAACAAATAGACTACAAAAGCATTAGGGATGGGAGGTCTGTGAGCTTCAACGAACAAAAATCTAGGGTTTTTACTATTCGAAGCCTACGCGTGATCCGAATGAGTTTCGAGTGGCGCATCCATGGCATCACAAGGTGAGAAGGAAGACGAGAATAAGGCCTCGTGCTGCGACGTGATGAGTGGCCCTCATAATGCCATAAGAACCATTGCAAAGGTGGGGAAGATGGTGGGTTCGACCACCACTAATCAAAATGGGGAGAGTAATGATGGCACTAGGGAAAAGACCACCAACGGTGGCCATACCTATGGAAACCCTTCATATGCAGAGTTGCTTCAGAACAAGCAAAGAACCAAACCTAACACCACATGCAAGTTTGTTACATAGGGCTACGATGTCTTATGCCCTAGGAGCCTCATGGAAGACTATGAAACTTGTGACACTTACTCCCTAGTGGGAAAGTTCATAGGAGGCCACCCAGACATGGATGGGCGACATCCAAGTGGAAAACTCTAGGAAGCATGGAGTTGTCGGCAATGACTCGGGGTTTCTTTATGATCCAACTCAACACCCAGGAGGATGCAAAACACATATTGTCTAGAGGACCATGGTTTTTCAAGAGGAGAAGACTATTTTAAAAAAAATGGCAACCAAATTTTGACCTAAATTCCTAGAATATCAACTACACTCCACTTTGGATGAGGCTTCTGAACCTCCCAACTCATTTCTTCTATGAAGATGCTCTACAAGGTTTAACCAAGACTATCAGGGATCTCGTGGCCATTGACCCAGCCACCCAAGCAAGAATGCACTTAACTCAGGCCTGCATCTACCTCAATGTGAACTTGGAAAGCCAACTCTAAGAATACTTGAACCTCATCTATGAGTAATTCAAATGGAGGCAACCGTTGATCTATGAGAACAAATCAACATTTTGCCCTAACTACCAGATGCAAGGCCACCTGCAGTCCCAGTGTCCTAGGACTAATAACCCTATCTTGGACAACCAGATCGTGGATCGTCCAAAGCATATTTCCAAAAAAACTTCAAAAAAACCACACTACGACCATCGAGCATCAAGCTAGACTGTGGGTAAATACCCCATATCAAAATGCAAGTGCTTCTGTATCTGTTACTAATAAATTTTATGCACTCAAAGATTATGGTGTTTTTTAGGAAGTTGAGGAAGGGGAAATCCTTGTTGATTCTAACCTGGGTTTTAACCTTGAACCCCTTCAATGCCCTAGGCCCAGCCCCACCCACCAATCCCCCAAGTTTACCTCTCCCTCGAATCACTCGCCTAGTCCCTCCCCCTCCCAGTCCCTTCGTAGGCCCCCCTAAAACCCTTTGTCACATCGTCCTCCACCCCATAGGACTATCCTCCCCTAAAATCTAGGGCTCCATACTTGTCCACCTTCTATGACCCTATTTATCTCTAAAAATTAAGACCATGAACAACCTTCCCTTGAGAAGTGGAGCCCTAAAAAACTTGTAGCTTTAGGAAATCCCAGATGTATGTTGGAGGGGAGAGGAAAAAAGGCACACCATCAGAAGCAAACAGATGGATTAGGGACACAGTAGAAGATATCGCCAATGGGACCCAGAAAACCCTTTTCTAGGGTAATGGAATTAGTGCTAAGGAAGAAACACGAAGACCCAAACCCCCTACACAACAAGGAAAATGGGGCAAAAGAATTCCCAAAATTTCTAAATGAAGCAAGTCACACATCCTAGAAGACTGGGAACTGAGGCATCTGGTTCATGCGAAGCATGGGTGTGATGGTGTCAATTTTTCTTTACTTTGTAATTGGAATTTTTTGTATGTTTTTGGAAGGATTCCTGTGCAGGTGGTCTGTGAAACTTTTTGGCTAGTTGCTTTATGTTGTTGGTTCAATACCCCCTGGGTAATGTACTGTGGCCTTCCAGCCATAGCTAATTCGAATGTAAAAAGGGGCGGGTCCCTTCAACCCATAAAGTTAATAAAATTACTTTTACCTACCAAAAAAAATAAAAACAAATAGACTGAATATCACTAGGCCTAAGGTTGGCAGGGATTTTGTTCCTAGTCTTTAAAAATCTTGTGTTAAAATCACTAACAGCTTCATTTTCTTTTTTCTTCATAGTGGCTAGCTTAGTTAACAATGATTGTTCATTTTTTCTTTCACCATATTTATTTAGAAACACCTCTTCCATATTGGTGAAGTTTGGGATATCATTGTTAGGAAGGGAATTAAACCATTCTCTGGCATATTTTTCTAAAGTCTATAGAACCAGTTTTAACTTTATTTTTCTCAAATAAAATATATCAATACAATGAAAATATCTTGTAAAAATAATGTAACAGGTCTCTCCTACTCTCCTTGTTCCAATATGGTAACATCAGAGTCTCTAAATCTCAAGCTCAAAAAGGTAGGAAATGATCTCAACTTCTTGAACACTTTCCTATCACAATCCTGCAAAGCAAAGGGAAGAATAAGAAATGATAAAGAAAAAAATAGACACAAAAGGGGATACAAAAACACAACTAATTGGGTAATCAAGAATACCTATTACAAAAAATGCTATTCTCTAATTGCTTGATGCGGAATCTGAACCTGTCTGCTTCCTTTTATAGCTACTGGTTCTTGATTCTGTTATTTCTATAATATTTTTGGCTCATATTTGGCCTTACAATTGTCATTATCTGGTTGAATCTCAAAACTGAAATAGCTAGCTTCCACTATTCTTGCTATTTTGACTGTGTTCTCTTCTTTGACCTTTTCAAACATAATTCTATCTAACCAGTGATTGAGGTGTTAAGAGAATCTTTCTCTTCTTCCCTTACTTCTTCATGTATTGTTTCTTTTACAACTGATGTCTCTCAAACTACCTTCTTTTGGAATGCCTCCATTTGATTATTTGGCCTTTTAAATGTATTAGAGACATTATTTGTTGTTATAGCTTTTTTTTGTATTGTACTCACTTCCTGTTGTTGACTATAGGTATTAACCTTTTTCCTCTTTTGACTTTGTTGCAGCCATTTTATATGTTCATCAATCAATCTCCAAACTCCTATATCAAATGTGGCTGCAATCCTCAACATGTTCATTTCTTGCAAAATTCTATTTTTTTGTACAACAATAATAGAACTGTTCCTTCCATATTGAAAAGGTAACATCTCCACAACATTCACCATAAGTGTAGTTTACGTAATAATTTCTTCCTCATCACCCAGTTCACACTCAAATCTGTCAATGGTATATTTGAATATCTCTTCCATGTCTGAGGCCTCTAAGCATTGGTCTAAGGATAGGCCAATGTCTACCAATTTCCCTATAGCATATTTTATCAGGTCATTCATTTCAGTCACATAATTGATCCATCTCCCCCTGTTTGCTCCAAACAGGGTTGCTTTAAAGAACTCAAAATTAATCTAAATCTTGCTATCATCATGTGTTAATATTTCTTGTCCTTGTAATTCTTCAAAATGGTCTCCTATAAAATCCAGGGTAGGGTGAATGATTCCAAAATCCTCTTCTCTTTCTTGCATCAAGGTCAGAATTTCTTGAGCAGTTATTTTAATCACCCTTATTTTTTTGAACATTTCAGTAAAGCCCCTGGTATGAGCTCTTATCTTCATTGATATATTTTCTTCATTGTATTAAGATAATAAACATGATCTTGAATTTTTACCATCGAAGGGGGCTAGGTAATTGAAGCATCTCTTTGATTTAATTCTTCCTGTTACTTATTTATTAATGCCTTTAGCTCTGCCTTTTCATTCTCCTCTTTATCCAATTGTTTCCTTAGCTTATCAATTGTTCCAATAAATTGGTCTATGACTTGGACCTGCATTACTTTGATAACTTTAACCATCTCACCTTATTTCCCTAGCACTGATGAGCCTCTTGTTTCCTCATTGAGTCTAAAGATAAGTGGTTCTTATAGAGCAGGGAGATTTATCTCTGCTACATTTGATATAGGTGCTTCTAATTATGATTTTTTTGTAAACTATTTTCTTATGTTTCCCATTCCAACTACTAACTGCAATTCTTGTTCATCTGTAGTAGTGAAGGGAGTCTGCTCATCTATCCTTTCCAAAACAACTTTTGTAGAGGGTAAAGACAATCTAGGCTTATTTTTTTCCACAAGATTTATTTCTGTTTGACTCCTCACTAGGTGACTTTAGAACAAACCACTTAACCCGCCAATTCTCCTACTATTCATCTGTATTATTGATGAAATTTTTAATATCTTGTGTTTTTATTTTTATAGTGGTAGGGAAAGCCATGGGTGCCAATTTTTTTACACTTATTACAACTAGAACTCTATCAAAAATAGGAAATATGGCTTGTTCTGAGAGGGAAGACTCTTGAGTAGGTATTGTTACAATCTCCTTCCCTTTTTATGTACTCTAGTTTTTGGAAGTTTCTTGGGAAGTTCTTGGTGCCGCTTTTATTTTGAGGTGAGCACTTTCAAAAGGCCTAACATGTTGTTCTACTATATCTATAGTTTTGACAGTGACTTCCATTAGATCAATATCCTATTCTTCTATCAACTCCAACAAGGGGTCGTCTTTGATCGCTTTGCCTGCTCCTGGTATAATGGGTGCCACAACATCTACTGAACCTTATCAAAGCCTCCTTAACTCTATGGGGTAATCATAGGCTTCATAAACCTATGTGTTGCCCCTATTTTTAGGAGGGAAATCAGCCCATAATTTTTTCAAATCCAATCCATTTTCCATAGCTTCTAATAAGCTTTTTTCAAAAGCATTTTCACGGTGTAGTATTCGGGAATATTCTCTTTTCGTCATCATTTTGTTGTATGTTCATTTTGGGTCATAAAATCTCCAAGTCATCTCATTGAATCCCCTGCTATCCAAATCAAACATTACTTTGAGAAATGAGGGGTAGCCAACAAATATAAAATCTCCAAAGCGATAGGGAACATCCAGCCAGGGGACCTTACCATGTTTATTCACCAACCTCATTTTGACCTCTTTGGCCACTTGCCTACATAATTCCAAAGCCTCTAGGGATAATGGATAGTACCTTGGTAGCACCATAGGGGGAATTTTAGCCCCATATAATCTGATATAAGTAAAACCTTCTATGAATAAAAAATCCCCAATTTCCTTCTTTTTGATAAAGGCTCTTACCCCTGGCCCTAACCTCTCAGGGACTAATCCTGTTAGATCCCAATGAATTTCTACCATGAAACGATCACAAAACCAGCCCATGTGAGTTTTATTTCATGTATTCCCTAGAAGTTGTTTTGAACATAGGGGTTGTCAATGGCTCTTACTCTTTTACGGGATTCTTATCCCAATTGACCCGCTATTATATGGATACAAATTGAATATTGTGAAAAATAGGGCATCTCTTGCCTCTATTCAAAAACTAATTTTCTTAATTCTACCATTTATTTATACATTTGGATACTTAATTCCAATTCCTAGGCGTAAATTGGAGTGTTATATGCCCTATTGCATTGTGCAACTAAATATAAAACCCTTTTTGTTATTCTACTGAGATCTTGTACTCCCAAAACTATGTTTATCATATCACAGAAATCTTGGACCCATGGTTTAAAGGCATTCTTCCTAATTGGAAATTATTTCTCTATTTTCTCATGTATATCAAACAAGTTTTTAAAAACTTCCATATCTATAAACATAATAGATTGGTGTTTGATTACCTAGTCTACCAAAAATGTGGTATACTCTATCAATTTGAAAACTTCCTGGATGTGCTTGACTTTAATGTTGAACACCGATCAATTTTTATTGTCTCGAAATGTCCTCATTCTTTCATCATACGCCACCGCTAGCCATACCATCAAATCTAAGGAGAAGTAAACTTTTAGACATACGAGCTTCCCAAGGTTACCGTTCCATCTATTGTTCCTAGGAAAACCTTTGTACTATAGCCTCTATGCTTTGTGAAACAAATTGACCATTATCTATGGGGTCCAGTCATCATTCTCCATCACACAAGAAAAACAATTGATACATGCATTGTCGATCTTGTACTGATGTGCTAGGGTAGGTCTTTTATTAGCTTCGCACTTCTGAGTAAATTCATACATGGTTCTACCAGGAATAGGTGGTCCAGAGATCACAGAGTATGGTGACCTATTTGTGATCAATTTCACGAATTCCCTAGTGTCTTCAAGTACAAAAATGTCTCCCCATGATGCCATTGATCTCACGATAGAAGATAGGGTCCTTCTATGACTATGAAGCTTGAAAATCTTCTTCTCTTTGTATTTTTTGTGTATCAACTTCTGCTCTTAGCTCACCAAGGTAGTAGCCTTGACTGTGTTTGTGACCTAATATACAGGGTGGTAGAATGGGTTTGATAATTTTGCACATTTTGTCATCAATACGACACTACCAACTACTATTTAAAATTAGCCAAAGAAAATTTGTCAATGTGTCCTTTTTATGGAGTTGAGCATTTATGACGGTTAATGTCTTTCATCCTACATGCCCTAGAGCCTTTTGATTTGTGTTCCTGTAATCATCAAGAATTTAGATATTTTTTTCTAGAACCCTTTTTATCTAACGTGGAACTGAGATGTGTAATGGGGGTGGTTTTCGCTTTGAATCTTGCACCACCTCAGACCCGAATGATAACTAAATATTTGGGAATTATTAAAAGCCTTCTTTCTAATTGGGAATTCTTTCTCTATTTTCTCATGTGTATCAAACAAGTTTTTAAAAACTTCCATATCTGTAAACATACAAGATTGGTGTTCGATTACCTGGTCTACCAGAAAGGTGGTATACTATGTCAATTTGAAAACATCCTGGATGTGCTCAACTTTAATGTTGAACATCGGTCAATTTTTATTGTCTCAAAATGTCCTTGTTATTTCATCATACGCCACCGCCAACCATGCCATCAAATCTGAGGAGAAGTGAACTTTCGGACATACCAACTTACCAAGGTTACTGTTCCATCTATTCTTCCTAGGGAAACCTTTGTACTGTAGCCTCTATGCTTTGTGAAACAAATAGACCATTATCCATGGGGTCCGGTCATCGTTCTCCATCACACAAGAAAAACTATTGATACATGCATTGTTGATCTTGTACTACTACGCTGGGGTAGGTCTTTTATCAAGTCCACACTTCTGAGCAAATTCATACATGGTTCTACCAAGAATAGGCGGTCCAGAGATCACAAAGTATGATGACATATTTGTGATAAATTGCATGGCTTCCCTAGTGTCTTCGAGTATAAAAATATCTCCCCATGATGCCATTGATCTCACAGTAGTAGATAAGGTCCTTCTATGACTGCAAAGCTTGAAAATATTCTTCTCTCTATATTTTCTGTGTATCAAATTCTGCTATTAGCTCACCAAGGTAGTAGCCTTGAATGTGTTTGTGAGCTCATATATAGGGTGGCAGAATGGGTTTGATAATTTTGCACATTTTTTCATCAATACGACACTACCAACTGTTGTTTAAAATTAGCCAAAGAAAATTTGCCAACACATCCTTTTTTTGGAGTTGAGCATTTATGATAGGTAATGTCTTTCATCCTATGTGCTCTAGGGCCTTTTGATTTATGTACCTGTAATCATAAAGACTTTAGATATTTGTCATTGGAACCCTTTTTATCTGAAATGGAACTAATATGTGTAATGGGGGTGGTTTTCACTTTGAACCTCATGCCACCTCAGACCCAAATGATAACTAAATATTTGGGATTGATTATACTTTGCTGAGGAAACAATCACCCTTAGGATCTTTGCAAGATTTGGTATTTGGTGTGAGTTCCTATTGTTATTATCTCAGATACCCTTAGCTTCCTTGAGTCAACCATTATCAAGCGCTACCATCGGATGTGCTTCTTTTTTATTGCAACCATGATTTTTTTTAAAGCCTGTAGGTTAGTTATTCGAAAGAAAAATATGCTCTGAACCCTTTTTTATTTTGATCAATAAGGATTATAATTAATGATGGGTTTAAAGCCTTGTCAAATGTGTTTTAAAAATTTAATTAATCAAGTTTTAATTCAAACCCACCTTTTAATTTACCTTTGGTTCACGTGCTACCGTTGGATCTGAGTGGAGGTGAGCGCATCCGTTAGATTCATCGGAGATGCCCGTTTGTTTAGCCTATTTGTATTCTTTTGTCTGGAATCTAAATCATTCAACCATAAGATATTCTTGCTCTCAATGAAGCACTACCATTAGATCCTGATGGTTGATTCATCACTTTAAAATTTTGATTCGCTCTCTACCGTCAGATCCTGAAAAGGATTAGTGCAACCATTGATGTCCTAGGACCTGCATGGTCATTAGTCTACCTTCGATCATTTTTACCCATGCACACTATTGGATCTGAGTAGAGATGAGCGTCATTGTTCGATATTATGAAAGCTAGTATTTTACTAAGATTCCAATTTGGCGTGACCGTTAGATCTCGATTGAATGTCGACGCGACCATTGATCTCCTTCAACCTGCAGGGTCAGTTACTTAAGAACATATAATTCTAAACCCTGATTAAGCCAAAAGGGGGATGATTAGCCAATGTTCTTAAACCCTTGTTAATCTCGTTTAATATTTTTAATTAATCACATGGGGACTTTACTTCTTTTATGCACCTTTGTAAGAGCGCTGCCATCATATTAGGTCTTAGATCAAGTGTTGTCATTTGATCTATCCAAATTGATAAATTATTATTTCAAATGGGGTGTGTATTCTTAATTCTTTTTTGGACCATGGTATTTAATTGTGTGTTTTAATTAAATCAAGTGCAAACATCGATATTGAGTTCATTCGAGTGCTGTCATCCGATCTATTGGAATTACTCGCTTTGTAACTGGCAACTTTGACCTATGATGACTTCATTTTAAAGTTTTGACTCTTTGGAGATTACGCAACTGTCAGATTGGGTTTAGATGATGTGCTACCCTTAGATTAATATTAATATGATCGTTGTTTAATGCAAAGAGGCATATACCCTCGAACCTTAATTAATGTTTCTTTTAATGAGGGTTTAATCAAACTATGTGCATCCATTGATATTTACATTTTGTTTGATCGCTACCATCAGATCTGTTGGATCTACCCAATTTTTAATTAATATCTTGACCCATGTTGATTCTTTAACCTTTTGAATTTTTGGAGAGCACACATCCATTGGATTTGGCTTGGATCAAGCGCATCCGTCAGATCCGTCATACTTGTATGAATTTAATCATTTCTAAACTTAGGTTATAATTATTTTTATACCATTAGACTTATCATTCGGGTTTCTTCATGAAAGCTCATCCATCGGATTAGTTTTGATGATGCGCTACCATTATATTAAGCCTAATATGAATCTTAAATACTTTGAAAATGGTCTTTGACTTGTTTGACTTATCAATTGTTTGATTTATTAAAGCGCCTATCGTCCGATTAGAACTGAGTCGAGCATGGCCCTTAGATTAAATCTAAGGTGTTTACCTTTTAGTTAAATGGGGTGCATACCCTCAAGATTTTAACTTAAAAGACCTTTATGTGAATTTAAATTTTTTGGTACTTAGGCCAAGGTTCTTGATTGGAATTTTCCTTACTCTAGAATACCTTAGGGATTTAAATATTTATCATTTGATTTAAGCCTAAAGGAAACTTTATTTTATGAGGTTTGGAGCTAGGCTTTGTTAAAGATCTCATTAATAAAAAAATTCCATAACCTTTATTAAGATATTAGAAAGAGAAGACACACAATTATTAATAACCAAGGTTAGACTTATCACACAACCCATGAAAATATAAAAAAACTCTCACCAACTGAAGAAGCGACCAACATTATTAACAATATGATTAAACTTAAAAGTTTAAATTTAAGGGTTTCAAAGTTGAGTCAAATTTGGCTCCAATACGGCTTTGGCTCTTCTTCGGGAGATCCAAGGTTCAAACCGTGGTGTGGGTGAGTGTGTGAGGGGGTGGGTGTGTGGTGGCTCTATTAAATTCCCTATCGATAAACATAGCTCTTAGCTTTATGAGGGGTCATGGTTGGGAGGATACTGATCAACTCTATACGTTTGTTGGTCATAGGGGTTTTTCAAACCAACCAAAAAATTAAAAAAATTGAAAATTATACATGTATACCATGAAAAAATTTAAACTTTGGTCTCGTAGTCAAGATGAAACACCAGTGCCAAAAATTTATAAATTAAAAATCTTACATATATACTTAAATATATATATATATAGGTTTTGAAAGGGTTACTCTTTCCTTTTTATATTAACATTGTCACATTGAATTATATAGCCTATTTAGTATCAGCTAGACTCAACCTTTAGTGTGGGTCACATCATTTTTTTTAACTTTGGTGTGAGTCATATTATCATTATGTATAGATAGTGGTATACACGGATGGTTCTCAAGGTTTTTTCTCTACCCTAAAATTTTCAAGCCTAGCAACCTGCACTGAATAAAAAAAAACCTTATTTATAAGCATAGCTCTCATATTTATGAAAGGTCATGGTTGGAGTGGGTTGGTCATAAAATATTTTCACACTAACCAAAATAAATAAAAAAATTATTTATGAAAGGTCATGAGTGAAGTGGGTTAATCGTAAAAAAAAAATTCACATTAACAAAATAAAAAAAATATATATATATATACCAACTATTAAACCAAGACTTTTATGAGAATATCCTTGGTACTAAGGACTCTCAAATGCTAATAATAAAACGATGTTAACAAACCATTAGAAAGCTAACGACATTTGACCGTCACGTACTACAAATGTTAACAAACCGCTAGAAAGCTAACGATATTTGAGCGTCAGGTACTACCCTTGGGGTACCACTTATGCTTCAACAACACAAATGATTCCTATGCAAAAGATAAGATCTCTGAAACTTTATTGATTCCAATGTGTATTTGGTAAGGTGGAGATTCAAACCAGAAATTTCTTTTTGTGGATTGCTTTACCCTTTCCAACTCACCTACAACAAGTGGATATATTAAGAAATGTTATTTGATAAAAATATTATATAGTTGACTTTCACACCAAAGGGCTAAGTAGTCTCCTCCCAACCATGACCCCTCGTAAAGCCAAGAGCTATACTTATCAATAGGGAATTTAACACAAAGCCACCACACACCCACCCCTCACACACTCACCCATGCCACACTTTGAACCTTGGACCTCCTAAAGAAGAGCCAAATCCCAAACCGTTGCGTTGCACCCCAAGGTGCACCAAAACTATATTTTGAATCTTATGGGTTTTAACATGTTAGTGAAGCATGAGTGAGGACTGGGCTTCATTTTTAGAGTTCTTTTTCTTGATATTTGGAAAAAAAAATTAAAGAATGAAAAATTCTTATAAATATAAGTTAGGTAACATAGAAAAAATCATTTATGGAAGCCTTGTCTAGAGGTAATGATGCTTTAGTTAGAAGTAAATACATTCTAGTTGAGGGAAAAGGATGAACAAATTTGTATCTATCTATTTGATAGATATTTCATCTACCATGGTTATCAAATATGAGTTGATCAAGCATGATAATGCTTCTTAAAAGGAGAGGTATCCATAGATTTAAATGTGGATTCCAGAGGAGTAGAGAACAATCCTCCAAGGACCCCGATCTCCACCTACAAAAGCTAAAGGACCCAAAATCCAATTAATTGCGGGGGGCGACCCGGGTACTGCGGAAGAACCCCGGGCCCGACCAAGGCAGCCCCGCAAGGGGTTTTTCGTTAAAAAAAAAATGTGGATTTTGGAAGTAGGAATTGAGTTCACATTATTTAATGATATTCTTTCCATTTCATTTTGTTCTTGTTTAGAAGTTGGAGCTAAAATAATAGGCAATATCTCATTCTTTAGGGAGGAGATATGGGTTGTATATAAGAGTAAATATTGAAATTTTTTCTAATGAAATCAAGATTGAGGATATCTATTACACTTTAGGGTTTGTAAGGAACCATATACACCTTGCACTTTAGGGTTTCTAGTGTAGCATAAAGAAAAAAATATTTTGTAGGTTATTTCTTGCACTTTAGGTTCTCTAGGAAAACATAAACCTATAAATGGTAGGTTAAGTTATGAAATATTTGGAAAATAAAGTCATTGAAGAGGAAGAAAGCATTATCGAAAAAATGAAAAATAGAAAGAATCACATAGTAGGAACAAAGAGAAAATGAAACCTTGAGGGAAATTTATTTGGAAAATATTAACAAATACTATAAGCATTAATAAGAAGGGGTCTTGAGCCCATAAACAACAAATTAAAAATGATTTTGAAGATGATATATTGGAATAATCAAGGTATGAATATGAACAATAATAATTATCAATGAATTAATAGTTTATTTAGATTTGGATTTATTTTAATATATAAAATAGGGGATTATCTAGTAGTTCCTAGTTTGGGATATTCGAGGATTTATAATAATAGTATGAAATTATTGTATAAGATATGGATGATTCCTAGATCCAACAATTGAGTGGGTTGCTAGTCTTTTCTTAGGAATGACAAAAATATAAAAATTTGGTTCATTAGAAAATATGCTTCAAATATAATTACTCTTTGATATATATATTAGGACCTTATTTATATTTCTATCAGATTCAATAATGATTCATGATTTCGATATCTATGTTTTTGCAGAGACTTCAATATGCTAAAAAATAAATGTGATACTCTTGGATAATCTTGATCAATGAAGGATTTCTATACTTATGTTAATTCATATGGCCTTTGGAATTCTATTTATTAAAGCTATTGATATACATAGGATAGTAAGCAAATTGGGAAATCTCATGTGGCACAAAGCATGGATTATTTTTTGCTATGTACTAGTTGGTTATAATAGAGCATACAATATTTTTTAAATTTTTTTATAGGGAGGATCATATCATAAAAAAATTCTCTTGAGATGTGACCTACTCAATGATGGTCATCTAAATCCATTTTTTTTTCATCCTATGTGATTACAAGACCCTAATTTATTTCAAATGGTTATTTTATCATGAAATGAGGCAAATTTTAGAAATTTTATTGTAATAGAATTTCAAGAGAATATATATCATTTTAGTAATTTATAATTGTTATTTTATCATGAAATGGTACATGTTCAAATCCTTTGGAAACACATTTAAAAAAAAAAAAAACAAGGAAATAAAATCTAAAATTAAGAATTTTTAAGAGATAGTGGAAATCAAAGGTTTGGACTAGAATACTAGTGTACAAGAAAAAATAATTATTTTTTAATTATTATAGCATATTAAAATATAGTAAGATTCATATTGAGACCAATAATATGAGAGGTATTAATAAAGGTGAGAGAAATAACAATTTTTATATCTTGGCCTAAAAATATTTTGGTGCTTTCATCAAATAAAAATATTTTAACTCAAGATGGGATATTTACTAGGGAAGAAGAAGAAATCAAGAAGGAGAAACCTATTATTTTAAAGATATTTTATTGTAAATTTTATATGACAAGAGGTTTAGGATAATATTTTGTAAAAATTTCCATCAATATTTACATAGAGATAGAATGAAAGTCTAATTAGAAATATCTTGGCATAAGAGCTATAAGAGGTATATTTATCTTTCCACCATAATAATGAACCTAGTTTTAGTGGATTTTTTGTAATATTCTTTAAAAAAATGGCATACAAAGAAGAGTGATATGTTAGTTGCAATTGAAAATGTAAATAAAAAGAATGCTAAAATAAGATCAATACCACCTTCATCGCATTAGTTCTAGGAAAGGTAAGAAAAAAAAATTAATCATTTATGTTTGATAGGCCCTTAGTAAAATTTAGTCACAATTGAAAACACACTAAAGAAGTAGGACAAATCAAATTTAGTCACAAATTCCATTCATGTGATAAAATAATTATAACTCATGTAGTTGAAAGTGGTTTAATTCTCCTTAGATAACAACTCAAGATTTGATCCTTGCTCATATATTCAAGAAGAAGGTGAAAAAAGAGCTCACAAGGCCAAATATGAGGCATGAGTAGACAACTCACAATACCTTTACAATGGAATTATAGACCTATATATAGGCTGGGATGAGGGCTTTCTCCATTTGAAACATGACATATAAGGTTTGCATGTTCTTCTTTGTTCTACAACCAAAATACTCCTATAACTATAGTTGGAAACCTTGAGGTCTCTAGATCTAGGGGTATTAATTATGGATGCTTTTAGGCCCTCAAATGGTAAGTTGTTGGTGCCATCATTCATTACTATGGATTTGGGGTGGTTTCACCCTTAATTCCTACTAGGTGCTTCTCTATGATTCCTCACTTGTTGATGTAGAAGGTATGGCCTCTTTGACTAGCCCAGGCTAGCAAGGTAGGCTTACCCATGTGGTGGGTGACTGGTGCAACTACCATATAGACAACTATGATAGGTTGGGTAAAAAAATTTAATTTTGATGGCCTATGGTAGATTCTCCTTCAATTTTTCTTGTGTTGATTTTTCCTATTTTATAAGCAAACACCACATGTCTAGTCTAAGATGGGGATATTTCTTGACCAATGATGGGCCTTATTTTATTGCATCCAAGTACTTCCTATTTTGCTTCTGATCGACTACCACATGCCTAGCCTTAGATATGATAGGGTTACATTTTTCCTCTTTTTCTTTCTTTCATAAAAATATTAGCATGAGTTGTCAAATTGAAAATCAAGGGCTTATAGGCCTCGACACACCAAAGCTATTGGATTTAGGTAAAAAAGAAGCATCAACCATTGATTTGATATCTAATGACTAGTGTGACTTGAGCTCATCCACATTTCTTTTATACTATGCAACTGTCTCTTATCTTTTTAACTAGATATAGGCTATGACTTCTGACTCTCCCCTTCCTACTTATCATTCTTTTGAATGAGATATTTCCTTGAGTGAAGTGGGGATATAGGGAAAATTCCCTTAATATTGGTGGATCCCAAAGGTTCTTTAGCCCATTGAATATGGAAAATCCTAGATTGATTTTCTTGTCCTTAAATACAAAGTCAACAAAAATAAACTATGAATAGCTAAAATACAAATAAAAATAAGGGAAAGAACAAAATGAGAAAGGAAGTGGAGAAGCTACTATGATGGGAGTTTGCTCATCTAGGATTTTACTTATTCCCACTCCTTTGTAGAGGGAAATCTCACCTCTTGGAAGAAATAGTAGAACCTCTAGAGCTTGACTTGCCCTATGTGAAAAAA
Source organism: Wollemia nobilis (assembly GCA_028583015.1). Lineage (NCBI taxonomy): Eukaryota > Viridiplantae > Streptophyta > Pinopsida > Araucariales > Araucariaceae > Wollemia > Wollemia nobilis. The sequence continues at coordinate 91,286 of JAQPPZ010003910.1, forward strand.
TTATCTCTCTGCACATGACATCTTGTACCCACACTTTGAGATTTCCAAGGGCTTGATGGTTCTCATAGTATAATTAGCGTAGAGGATATCTAGTCAATTCTGATAATTCAACCTCATTTTGTTTTACTCTTATAACACCTTTGAGTATTATGGCTTTGACAAGGGCCTATTATTGTTCATCCAAGAGGAGGGAAGACCTTTTATAAATCAAGGATTATATGGGACCCTAAAATTTGGAAACCATTGTGATAAAAAAATTTGCATAGGGAATTCACTCCTATGTTGCTTTTTCTTTGTCAAGGATGTTCCATAATCTCTTTAATGTTACCTCTAAATCTTAAATATCTATAGGTAGTAGATATTGATATCTTGCTATAATAATTTAAGCTTGGAATGTATTTGTTTTAGTTGTTCTTTTTTATCCTATTGATAGGGCATACTCAATTTATTGGGTGATCTCCATACTCTACTAGGACATTGTGTTGATGAGCTAGATTAGTTGAGACATTAAGGATATGGCTCCTACTATGTTGTCCTAGTATGTAGCACACAATACCTTAACCAATTCATAAATTATTTGCTACATATCCTCTGAGTTCTTTTTTTGTTCTTTCCTCAACCCTCTCAGGAAGTTGGCCCTATCTATGATGGTCTCAACCTCCATGGTGCCTAACTATTCAACCAAGCCTTGATTTTTTTATTTTTCTTCCTCCAAGAGGATAGTAATCACTTGAGTAATTATGGTTTACTCTATTTGATTTCAAATCCCTTAAATATTGATTTATGAGCTCTTAAGAGTGTCCATGACCTCCTCAAACTTCTTTTTATTTCTTTTCCTCTTGAAGTCCACAAAACTATGATTTGTAATTTTGTTTTCTTGTTTGACTAACTTGATTGTATTTATGGATCTAACACCTTGAATACTAATGGCCACTAGGATCACCTAATAATCTTGTAGTTGCATTTTCTCTTTTGAATTGAAGACCATTAATTCCATGTGAGTAAATTAGAGATTCATTTCCTATAGATCAATTTGGCTCCTAAGTCTCCTTTCTACTAGCCTTGTCACCCTCTTGGCCTCCTTCTTCTAGGTATATTGAGAGGCACTTTCCTATATTTTTTAAAAATATGATAGTATGCCTAATATAGTGGTGTAGCTTTATGAAACAACCAATTGCTATTACAATAAAAATGATATCAGTACCACCTAAACAAATGGGAATGATGGAATGGTCTAACAAGCATAAGGGAATGACAAGAAAATCCTAGTTAAGGTAGGCTAAGGATTGGACTATGGGGTGGTAGTAGCAAAATATAATAGAGTGAGAGATTCAAAATTCACAAGTGGAATATCCATAAGTGAAATAGGTGTCATGGGACCCCCATAAGGGAGGGTGGCCATAGAGAAGAGGGAAATAAAGGCTTGTGTCAATGGGTTTGATTCCACAGGTTGTAGTTTATTTATGACTAGTACAAAGGGGAGATATACGTTAGATGACTCTCTAGTTACATAGGATATAGTAGCCTAAGGATTTACCTTTAAATAATCCTTCTTATTCTTAGCAAGAGAAGGGATATCATAATGGGGTGACTTCCTTTTTTTTTTTTTTTGTTATGTCAAGGTAGATACTTGAGGTTCTAACTTCTTGGTCATGGCATGTTGCTCAAGCATTGTGACTTCCATGATCTACAAAGGGAATTCCTCTATATGTATAACCTCTTTAAAAGTTGCTTCTTCAGTGGATATTGCTTGATCAATCATTTTCTTTACCATCTCTTCACTACCTCTACCTGCGTTGGTGCTTCCATCATATTTCTACACCTCATCCCACTTTACCTCAATACATGTCCTCATCTATTTGCCCAAATGTAAGCATTGTATTTTAATATTATGTTATAATTTCCACCAAGCATTGACCTTTTCCATATTCCACCCTTATTTCATGAGGAATTTTAACTTGGTCACATGGATTTAGTAATTTAATATGTTTGAACCATCACCATATAGAAGGTCTTATAAGCCTTCTTCCTTGGTGGTGACACTAGTGTTTTCTCTAGCAACTACTTTAGCAAGGGTGTATCATCTTCATCTATGAAGTTTTGGAGAGTTTCTAGATTAGGTTTTGACTTGTGCATGAACTCTATTAAGTTATTTACTTTTTACAACCACTCCATGAACTTCTTGGAGTCATATTATCATTCCCCTAATGCCATATATAATATAAGGTCTTCAATATTTTTCTCCAAGTGTTCATGGGTCTTTCACTTTAGTAAGGTGATTTCATCATGATCAAAAGGAAACTTGAAGAAGTTAATATTTTTTCTCCTTCTCATGTAATTCATGTCAATGATGTCCATCTAGTGGAGCACCTCTATCATGAAGACCCTATCCATTATATGCTTTGGAAACTTGTACACACACTTACAAAAGACATACATATTTATGAAAGTCATGTCTTAAAAAAATAACCAATCCCTAGGATGGTTCCCTTCCAAAAAATTTCTACAACTTGTCAATAGTCACTCAAGCTTCTATCCTCTTAAGATTATCAATGTTGAAACCAAAAGGTTTTTTAAAAACTCATAATATGAAGAGGACCTCCTCAAGACCTCTATCCAAGAGGAAATAGGCCAGGGTAGCTTGATATGTCCACGATGCTCAAAGCTAACCCTAGGTAGGTGTCTAGGTTTTGGAATAATATTATGGGCCAAGAATATTGAGAACTAAAAAATCTAGGTCTCTTGGAAACAAACTAGCCCTTCATGAATATTGTTAGCAATTCAATCGATGAAGTTGAAGGTTACTCTTTCTTTGTTGTACGTGTATATTATTTGATATATGATGTTTAATTGAGTTTGAAATAACTCTTTTTATTTTTCTAGGTCAAAAATAAATTCTAGCATTTTTGTGATGTCCTTGGCATAATATTTTAACCTATTACTGCCCAAGGAAATCCTTGGAAACTTGTTCCCCTCAAGGCCACACTATTTCTAGAGATAGTCTTGGGAATGGCACTATAGAGATCCATGGTTCTTTTGAAGCTCATCATAGTCTTACCCATATTCACCATCAATATTATTTGAATAATTTCTCTTAAGACTTGGGGTTGTAGTGCTTGGCACATACAACCACTACCTCAAGGTAGTTGTGCACCTTAGGCACCATGTATTGAGCTAATAAGTTTCTCTAGATTCAAGCACCAATTTTTTTAGGAGGGTTTTTCTTGAATCTCTCCAATACCCCATCGTTTAGACTTTTGGCCCTTTTTACAATTTAGGGTCTGTCACCCCCTTCTTTGTGTCTATTAATAATTTAGGGATCATGTCTTGGGATACCTAGGATATTATTTCCTAGATAAAATTAGATGAGGAGGAATTCAATGATATGGGGGGTGATCCTGCTTTAGGTGTAGGGCTACAAGTGCTTCTTCTTCTCATCTCTATTGCTTCTTGAATTCTTATGTACAAGTAGGATCTAGTTAACTTAGGTTTTGCTTTTGCTTTATTGCTCTAAACTTTTGGGATTATTTAAAGTTTATGAGAACAAGAAAATATTTGAGGTTTTCCATTTTATATATTCTCCTTTGGGATATTGGCATGTGAATTTACTTTAAATTTAGAGAATTTTTTTTGCAATATAGACAACAAGAAATTACTTCAAACCTATCCTAGTTAGTGATATTTCTTTTATGCCAACTAGCCACCCAACATCATTGTTGTTAGAAATCTCAATGGCTAAAAATACCTACATCATACATCTGCCCTTGCTCAACTAGCTCAATGTAGCATAAAAGAGTGGATTACCAGTAGATGATTAGAATCTAATGGTTCATCATGTAAGTTAGCTTCATAGGATAATTTTGAACCACAAAAATCACCTAAACATGCTTAATATAGTTGATCATGGCTAACCTAAAAGTGATAACCATTCCTTATACCTACTTTGATCGACCTACAATCCATATTGAAAGTAGTAATGCTAAGATAATTGAATGAAAATGTAAATCTATAAATACTTGAATGTAGATCATTCAAATGGTTGGCTCTTTAGATTTTACAATTGCATGATGTATGATGAATTTATTGTGCACCTTTGAATGAAGATCATATTTTTGTTTGGCCTCTCTTTAAAATTATTGCAAATCATGTATGTATGATAATTTAGTTATTGAGAATTTCTATGAAATCTAAGTGGATGGTTTTTCCTATTACAGTTATTCTACTATCTAGATTTCTCCATATATTTAAAATTCATTAGTTCCTAGAATGCTCAATATTGCTTAATGTTAATATTGATAAATATTCTATAACATTGAAGGAAAATTGGTTTGTTAGGTAGTCTGGTTTACTTTAAAGTGTGAGAATCTCGTGCTTTATGTTCTTTGATGTTGCTTAATTTTGTCCGCTTTAAATCCTAGCTTCTAACATTAATATTTTTATATCTAATCTCTAACCCCCATTTTAATTAGTTTAGCTAGTATCATAGGATCTGACCCACTCTAAATATTGACTTAGAACCTATTATGGGTATTCCAATCTTGGCTAAGGCCTTGAGGGCACAACTCATCCACTTAGGTATATTTTGGACCAAGATTTTTTGGTATGCATAGTGGAACCCTAGTGTCCCATACTAAAAGAGTTGTATTAAAAATAAAATATAAATTCCCATCATGATAACCTAGATTTTGGACTCATATATATCATTATTACATAGAGGAATCAATATTTGGTGATTAGTTTTAATCTCTTAGGTGGAGAAAGTATGTTCACCTAGTGACTTTGTTTGGTTCAGGATTAATAAAATTGATGACTCTGCTAGTAGGATAACTCAAACTAAAACAATCATGGAAACAAATATCCACAAAAATATACCAGTTACTATCTAGAGAAATATATAGTGCTTTTTTCAGTATCATTATGAGGCAAACATGCCCAGACTAGAATAGTGTCAAACCCTTTAACCTTAAAGAGCTACATGAAATTCCTCAAGTTGCATTAAAGACCTTACCCATTTATGATGGTAGTGGAAAAAATACTATGAAAATTGTCAAGAAGTATTAGCTTTAGACACCCTACATAATATTATATTTAATATGTTATGGTTAGACTTTTAATGTTATCACTTTGAGGTAGAGTGTTGTAGTGATATCATTCCTTGGAGGAAAATAGTGTAAGAAAGTGGGTAGACTTGGTCTAACCCTTAATAGCAAATCATGAAAACCCAAGATATCCTTTCATACTCCTCAATAAATTACTTTTAATTCAAATAGTTCTTCAAAATTGTATCATTTATTTTGATATTAGATTTAGGAGAACCTAGAAAAGGATTCCCCATGTGCTCCAGCTTATATATACTATAATCATGCTATAGGTCTAGATTTAAGTATTATATTTCAACAATACAATGAGAAGCAATTCCCACAAGTCTTCTATATAGCTAAAAAAGTAGAAAATATGGTCATAGTAGTTGGAAAATTACCATTTAAATCCTATACTTGGTTTCCAACACTGCCCTCTTCATAATCCAATAATTCATTTGGATTGTATTCACCAAGTTCTATTTTAGTATGCACTAATGAAACTATAGAATCCCCAGTAATTCAATAACTCATATCTATGGTTTAAAACCTAACTAATAAACTAAATACCATAAACCAACAAAAGATGAATGCCATGTATGAATATCAAATATATCCTCAAGATAATTGTTCCTTAGAAGATAAAGTCATGTACATTAGATATGAGAGTAGATAATATCTCTAGATAGCTAGAGATATAGAACATGAGATAAACTTTAGGTAAATCAAGCTTATGCACACAATAATTGATAGCTATTGCAGTAGGAACAATTATAAATATTGTCAAAATAAAAAAACCAATGATTTTGTAGATATGACAATAGATCTAGATCATAGCCATGAAGCAAACTATCTAGATCATAGTTTCTCATTCAGATTTCAAACCGGTATACAAGTAGCCATATCTTAGCATGAAAAATGATAATTCTTCCTTATGTTACTTATCAATGTATTTAGAATATTGGGTGTTACATAATTGCTTAATATATCATAATGCTAAAGTTACTTTCATACCCAAGGCAATTTGTGATACTATGAACTTGGAATACACCAAATTTGAACCTAGGTTGATGCAATTCAATCAAATGCTAATCATGATAGTAGGGATAGTCAGAAGAGTGCCAATACTAATGTATAGAATTCTAGACTTAATAGCAATTTAGGACATCATAGTAGTATATGTGCTTCCAAAATTTAGAATGAATTTGTCTAGAAGTTTTTTGATGCAAAATGGAGGTTACATGGCACAAAATCATACCCATATAACTATGTTGTGCATTGGAAAATTGGTCTAAATTCATGCTAAAAAAATCAAACCATTCCACATGTAGAATTATGAAGAATACAAGGCAAATTAGGCCAAAGAAATCAATAAGTTGGCTAAATTGGATGTAGTTGATTGGGTGGAGTGCAAGAAGAGGCATATTAGCAATGCAATTTTCTTTCAAAGTACAAATCTAGTACCTTTGTCAAGCCTAAAAAAATAGGCATAATATTCAAATCAGCTATGATTTTTTGTATCAAATGACCTATTATATTCCTCATCAAATAAGCAAAAATATTTTAGATATATGAAATTCAAATATTGACTCTTGAAAAAGAGGGATTCATAATTGCACTGCCAACCAAAAGACTTTATGTACATTGGAAATATTCAATCATCAATAAATGATCTAGCACATAGACCAATGTACATAGAAGAATGATAAACAACTCATTTGATTAGCAATAATCCTCATCACTAGTATCCTATGCAATTTTAAGGTAAACTTAGAAACTGATATAGGCTCAAAGTCAATGTTATGGTAGAATTCTGACAATATAAGCTACAAAGACCAAGATGAATGTTAGAGGAAAAATCATAAATTTGAAATTATTTGTTCAAGTCACTCCAAATTTATATTCAAGAGCAAGAGACCAAGAATAGTTGAAATGTAGAGATATGTCACAATAATTTTAGGTAAATATCAAAATTTTACGTGCAAGCAGAAAACACAATGATACATAAAATAATAGTAACACAAATATTTTGAAAGAAAAACCATAGGGTAATGACAACTTTATTATTTTATTGATTTTAGTAAAGTTTACATTCACAAATACATGTGTACATGCAAGGGGTCATTCACCTTTTATAGATAAACAAAGGAAGACCAAAAAACTATGTTTTTCCTCTTTAAAGGAAGACTCTAAAAAGTATTCATTTCATCTCCTGGAGTTACCCGTCTGGTGGCTACTTATTTGGAGCTATACATGTGATGGCTACCCATTTGGAGCTAGACATCTAGCAAGTTACCCATTTGGATCTAGACGTCTAGAAGCTACTTGTTTGGAGCTAGACATACCCATATGGAGCTAGATGTCTGGTAGGTTACCCATCTAGAGCTAGATATTTGGTAGCTACATGTTTGAATCTAGACATCTAGTAGGTTATCCATATAAAGCTAGATGTTTGGCAGGTTATGCATTTGGGGATACACATTTGGTAGCTACACATATGGAGCTATATGTTTGATAGCTACATGTTTTAAGCTAAATGTCTAGTAGGTTAT